>QANX01006450.1:21342-135688 GCA_003254975.1 Ochetophila trinervis
TTTAAATTATATCTAATTTTATAATTTAATATATATATATATACACTATCATTTCATTATTTGGTTATAATCATATCTAAATCTAATAGTAATAATAATATGGATTTTATAATTTATATGTTATAATCAAATATATATTTAATTTAAAGTTTTTAGTAAAAAAATTTACACGGAATTCGCGACGCTAGCATTGCTATAGACATACGATTGGCGACGCTAGCATCGACAATATACAATTTTTTTTTACAATATAATTTAATATTTATAATTATAAAATTTATTTGAAATGATATAATTTTATTTAATATATAGTAAATTTTTTTTTATGAAATATTGTCTTAATTAACATTTAGATAGTAAATATAAATTAAATATTTAAATTATGAATATATACTATCATTTCATTTTTTGGTAATTATATATTATCAATCATATAATTTTATTAAGTATATAGTAAAATTGAAAATATTTAGATTAAGGCTCGTGAAAATTTATTAAATAATTCAATTATTTATAATTTTCATATCCACATCCCTTTACAATCATGACGAATTTAAACTTTTTCAGAGTCTTCGTCACTGTTAACATCAATGTTGTCGTCCACACATGGAAGACGATCGGCAAATGGGTTATGATCCATCGTAGTGTCTTCGTTGTGATCGTCTTGTTCAACATCAACAAATACATCATGTTGTGGTGGAGATAGCACTACTGACCAACGTGGATCAAGTTGATCCTTAATGTAGAAAACTTGATGCTCTTGTTAGGCCATGATGAATGAATCTGATTTCTGACCTAACTTATTAAAGTTCACACATGTAAAACCTAAATCATCAGTTTTCACACTGGTACTGCTGTCAACCCAATCACACATGAAAACAGTGACGCGGAAACGAACGTAATTGACATCCCAATTTTCTCTTACTTTACCATAGTAAGTCATATTCACTAAAATAAGATTATTGTCCTTTGCTGTTGCATAATGCATACATTGAGCTACTATTTTGACTCCACTGTTTTGTGTGACACGTTTATTGTCCCTTTCCATAGTGTTGAAACAAACCCCTTTAATGACATAACCTTCATGCTTCATTACCACCCATTGTGGACCCTGTGCAATCCACCTCAACGTTTCATCCACATTACAAGTCGGTTTACATCGGTCGGCGTCAACCTATTAACATCAAATATTGAAAGTAATTAGCAGATTGAGAAGCAGTAAATAAATTGTGTTCAATTTTAACATGCACCAAACAATATATGATATATAATTCTATACCTTATCGTGCAACCAATACATAAATGTGCGGTTGTGTTCCTCTTGAGTCCATTTTGCCATCTTTCCTATATTTTTTTATCGACTTTTAATGCTTCCAAATGAAAACTGACAATAGACAAAAAAATAAAATATTTAAACCATATTATGTGAGTGCAATATGTAATAGATATATAGTGGAATATGACAATAAAACTCCATACCTCCTATATGGCTCCACCTCTAGGGAATTTGAAAGAACGGTCATATGGACTTGCTCCCAAAGCTTTTGATCAATTGTGTACATCTTTTCACCTTTAATAGGGGCACCGACATCATCATTGTCATTCAGCCTTTGATATCTGCCAATAGGGTTTCCAATTGCACCTAACCCTCGTTGAAACTCACTACAAAACTCTATTGCTTCTTCAGCTATATATCTCTCAGCAATGCAACCTTCTGGACGATTCTTGTTGCGAACATAACTCTTTAATATCTTCATGTACCTTTCGAATGGGTACATCCATCTAAAATGCACTAGTCCACACAATTGAAATTCTCATACAAAGTGCACAGTTAAATGAACCATTACATCGAAAAAAGATGGTGGGAAGAATTTCTCCAGCATGCACAAAGTTCTCACAAGATCACTATGTATGGCATCAAGGGATGCAATCTCGATTGATTTTTTACATATTGAATTAAAGAGAAAAAAAAAATCTAGCAGTTGCATCTCGCACATTTGTAGGAAGCACTGAACGTATTGCAAGAGATAATAGTTGCTGCATCAATGTGTGATTATTATGGGACTTCATCCCTACTAGCTTCAAGTCATCCATTCTCACAATATTCTAAAAATTTGATGAATAACCATCAGGAACTTTTAGCTCTGCCAAACAGTGACAAAATATAATTTTCTCTTCTTTGGATAATGTATAACATGCAGGCGGCAAAAAAGTTTGTGCTCCATTTACCGACGGGGCCAATTCAAGCCTTAAGCCCATATCCACTAAATCCAGCTGCGCATTTATTCCATCTTTCGTTTTACCTAGAATATCAAGCAAAGTACCTATTATGCTTTCACAAACATTTTTCTCAATATGCATCACATCCAAGTTGTGTCGTATATGGAGATATTTTCATTACTGTAAGTCGAAAAATATTGACTTTTTTTTCCAACAGTGCTTAACGTCATCTCCGCATAAATTTTTACCTCTCCTTGTGTATTCAAAAGTACAAGCATTAAGCTTTTCTAATATTTCCTCTCCAGTCAATGTTATCGGAGGCTCTCCAAATTCTTGAAACCCATTGAAAGCCTTTTTTTTCTTTCTGTATGGATGATTATGAGGTAGGAATTTTCTATGCCCAACAAAACTCATTTTCTGACAATTGTGCAAGCGAATAGCAAAAGTGTTCTCATTGCAAATTGGACATGCATGGTATCCCTTCATTGCATGACCGGCTAAGTTTCCATAAGCGGGAAAATCATTTATCATCCATAGCAACATTGCCCTTAAAGTGAATTCCTCTCGCCGATAAGCATCAAAAGCTTGAATGCCCTCGTCCCACAACTTTTTCAAGTCTTCAATTAACAGTTCTAAGTATACATTGATACGATTGTCAAGTTGTTTAGATCCAGATATTAGAAGAGTCAACATCATGAATTTTTGCTTCATGCATAACCAAGGAGGAAGATTATACACAACAGTGATCACAGGCCAAACATTATAGACACTACACAGTAATCTGTGAGGGTTCATTCCATCGGCTACAATAACAAGTCTAAGATTTTTATCTTCTGCTGCAAAGTATGGCCAATAACGGCCAACCAATTTCTAAGCTAGAGAATCCGTTGGGTGTTCCATTTTGCCTCTTACAGTCTTTCTCTCATTTGCATGCCACTGCAAATTCTTAGCTGTTGAAACACTGTGGAACATTCTTCTAAAAATTCTCCATTTTGAAAATAATTTCACAAAACCATTAGCTTTATTCCCAAAAATCATTCAATCATTATAACACGATTTAGGGGCGAAAACATAATTTAGCAATATAACTTAAAAATCACATGTCAATCACCATAACCATAAATGAAATTCTGTAAAACAAGTAAATTCATTTTGTCAAATATATTCTCATGAAAAGCCAGGTAGAATCCTAAACATTAATACCTCACATCACTCTTTGAAAAATTTTCCATTTTGAAAATAATTTCACAAAACCATTAGCTTTATTCCCAAAAATCATTCAATCATTATCACGATTTAGGGGCGAAAACATAATTTAGCAATATCACTTAAAAATCACAGGTCAATCACTATAACCACAAATGAAATTATGTAAAACATTTAAATTCATTTTGTCAAATATATTCTCATGAAAAGCTAGGTAGATGGGCTACAACCCGTAAAACCAAACAGATGGGCTACAACCCATAAATCCAAAAACCAATATAAAATCATAAATCATATATCATATATCAAGACTGGTATCACACTCTAGTATCATGCCGTGTGTCCCTCAGCGTCTTGATGGCGTCATAGGCGGGGGAAGGGGGGTATAACTCATCATAACGGACCAGCGTCCCAAATACATCATGGCAAAACCCTCATCATCTCTCTCCCGACATGTGTCCGTAGCAGAGGATGGCATAATATAATAACATAATAATATAATAATAGTGTGTCATGTGACCCTTAGCGTCCTGATGGCGTCATAGGCTGGGGAATGAGGTATAACTCATTATGATGGACTAGCGTCCAAATACGTCATGACAGGATCCTCATCATCTCTCTCCCGACAAGTGTCCATAGCAGAGGATGACATAATATCATAATAGCGCACGTAACAACAAATATATCTCGATACTGTGTAATACCCTTCAAAATCATCTCTGAGATCATCCATCATCGGATTTCATCAATTTTTCAAAATCCTTTCATTTTTAAAATCATAATAAATTCAACAATGTTCTAAAATCTTCTATTTTGGAAAATTGCACCAAAAGTATTCAAACATTTCAACTATCAGCAAATTGCCCCAAAAATGCTTAAATTCTACAAAAGCCACAACTTTTCTATAAAATTACCATTTTCTACAAAATTACGAAAAATAACCAAAAAGTTCATAAGTCACTGAATAACCGTTTAAAACATACATTTCATATTTATTCCAAATAAATATGAGTTCCATTAAAATCACAAATACAGATAAAAATCTGGATTCAAAAATCCATTTAAATCCACATGTCATATATTTAAATAGCATAATTTAAATGCACAAGAAAAACCAATTGAAACAAAACAAATGTAGTTCAATTTTAATATTATATAACCCCAATATATTTAGAAAATAAATACACTCACCATCAAAACATCACTAGTCAAACACTTTCCTTCTTTATTCCACATACATGGTAAAAACGACACAAAATCCTAGCTTAGAGACTTATCATTTCCCAAGCAAATTTCCACTTTGTATTCATACTAATACAATTAATATAATCCCACTCAACGTTCCAAAACATAAATTTTAAACAAAATCTAATAATTTCAATTAATATAAAACCAAAATATGAATCAAATCGCGTTTTCATATTTGTACCCCATCTTAAAAGTATTCAAAACATTAATTACATACTTACACCATGATCTATACACATTCCTATATATATATGTACACATGCATAACTACATATATATACATAGTCATAATTATTACATTCCTCAAAGGAAATAATTCAAATCCAAAGACCATTATTGCCCACAATTCATGAAATTCAATATGGGGATTAACTCCTATCAGTCATTAGCAATTTAATTGTTTCAAGAATTATCACAATGACATACCAATTTTCATAAACAACCCAAATCTAGCTCAATTTAAGCAAATTTCACATACTCAACAATAATATGCAAATTATATATCAAAATGAAGCTTGAGGAATGTAGAATACAATAATAAACTTAACTTCCCAATTACCACTAGCGGTGACCAAAAAATGGCCTGAAACCCACGGTCAAAAGGGTTCTCCTCATTCCATTCAAACCAGAAGGAATTACGCCAAATTGACGATGAAATTGGGTTCCTAGGGTCCAAATTAGGGGCAAAGGAGTTGACACATCGTCAGAATCTCACTGGAAACAGGTGATTGAAGACAAAATCACTTATCCGCATCTCGTGATGGTCCTCATGTTTGTATATACTTTATCTTGTGACATTTTTTGATTAGCATTTCCTAGTTTCTTGTAGCTATGAGTGGTCAGTCAGGAAGGAATGGTTGTTGTAGGGACCTGCCTGGGCGTCTGCCAAGAGAGCTAACTGACCTCAATGAGGTCCTGAAGTCAGCGAAGCTAACACATGGCTCCACCCTCTGTGGTTTGGCTTCTGCCTCGAATCCCGCCTCTTCAAAGGGCAAAGAACCTACCTCAAGATCACAGTCTTGTTCTGGGGAGGAGCTATCTTCTAAAGGAAAGGGAGCCCTTCGCTTGTTAAAGGGTAAAAAGCCTACCATAGGGGTGGCCGAGGACGAAGTGGCATGCCTCCCATCTTACCTGGTTGACCCTCTGGCTGTTCTCCATCGAGAGGTTCCTCCCATGGAAGACAATCAGCGCAGCAACACTCCCATTTCCTCTCTGGCTGAGGAGGCATCGCGCCAACTGGATTTCGTGAGTTCTCATCTAAATATTTTTTTATTATGCTAAGCCCTTATAGATGTCGCTTTCCCACAGGCTTTCTCGTCGGTTTTTAAGATTCAGGAACTAGTGGAGATCGAACTTTAGACAGCCCATGTGTCCTTGTCCCGCCTCAAGGATGTGGAGAAGGAACTGGAGAATGCCAAAAAATGCACCTCCGAGCTTGAGTACGTCCTGTCTTGGAAGGAAGGGGAGCTTCAGAAGAGGACCAATGAGCTATAAAATAGGGGTCAAGCTCACCAAGATCTTGAAGCTCAGCTCAGGAAGGCCCTAGACGAGGTTAAGCTTGAGCAAGACAGAGTCAAACTGGAGTAGGAAAAAGTTGCGGCGATATCATTCTCTTACCAGAGCCTGGTGACACAGGCAGAAGGGCAGTTTGATGCGGAGGTGGATGCTGCAATTAAAAAGGCCCGGGTCTGCTTTCCTGGCATGGACCTTTTCATGCTAGAGAAGTCCCTGGGGCTTATACCTATTTTCCCTAGGACCTGTCTGCCCCTTCTAATCTCGTGCCTGGGTCCCAGCCCCCTGTTCACCCAGTTCCTTCTTTTGGTGGCCTAGTATCCGAGACTCCAGAGGTTCCTGCTCCTGGCCAAAGCCCTTGAACCTCTAGTTCTCTGACCCCAAAGCCTGTTGAGGAGGCTGATTCTAGCGTTCCCGCTTCTGCTTCTAATGTATCACCTAACTAGGCTTTTCCTGGGGGGACACTTTCTCCAAATGTTGTTGTCTCTCATTTTCCCCTTTCAAATGGATGATTCGTTTTTTTTTTTCTCGTTTATTGTTTGCTTGTATAAGACAATTTTTATATGGAAAGTAAGACAATTTCTATATGGATTTTCTTTCTCAAAGTTTGATTATGATCTTATTGTTCCCACTGCTATCCCTTCCAAACTCTCACCTGTTCTTTCAAGACATGTGAGAGTTTTCTGTTGTGTGGATTGGACTTGCAAGAGAACTTGGGCCTAACCTTAGTTATTAGCTGGAATTCGAGTCAGTCTCTTTAAGCAAACAACAATGGGCTCTAGTTGAAGAAGAACCTGGGCTTGACTTCAGCTATCGGCTAGAATTCGAGTCAAGCTTTTTGAGCAAACAACAATAGGCTCTAGTTCAAGAAGAACCTGGGCCTGACCTCAGCTATCGGCTGGAATTCGAGTCAGGCCCTTTGAGCAAACAACAATGGGCTCTAGTTAAGAAAAACTTGGGCCTGACCTCCTTCATGTTTCAATGATCTCTTCTGTTGAAATATGCTTGTGGGCTTCCACCAGCATCTCAGGGAAAGTCCAAGGAGGATTCCTCGCTATTGAACAGATGAAATCTTCATCTCTCAAGCCATCCTACATGGCCCGATCATCGTTTCCCCCTTCAACTTGCATCATAGCTTCCATAAATCTTTGAATGAACGACTTTAGAGATTTTCCTTCCCACTGAACAATTGAAGACAGATGAGTAGGCAGTTTTTTTACTTGTCGAGCCCCAAGGAACTAGGCTACAAAGACATTCTCCAGTTGGCCGAAAGAGCCAATAGTCCCTGGCTTCAAACAGGTAAACCATGTTCTAGCCATTCCTCCAAGGGTTAATGGGAAAGCCCTGCACATGATTGCATCCTCAGCTCCCTCAAACTCCATCCAAACCCGGTAAGCTCCTAAGTGTTCTCCAGGGTCGGTCCATCCCTAGTAACGTTCCACATGGGGAATCTTGAAGTTAGGCGGGAGCACTTCTTGCCTTATTCCCAAGGTGAATGGTGAAGTGGACTGGGTCCCTATTGCATTAAGAGACACATTTCCAGTTAGGGGAGCAATGAGGTTCCCCTTTTGAACCTTGTTTCCTGACTAAGCATATAGGTTTCTCGCAGTTGCGAGCCTTCACCTCTCATCTTTTGCTACATCCTTTTTGATCTCATCTTCGAACCGTCTTCATTCCTCTGCCTTAATGTGTGCCTTCTCCTCATCTAGGTTCCATCGCGTATGGCATTCGGGTCTAATCTCTTCTTGGACTCTGGTCCTATCATTCTCATCACGTGCTCTTCTCCTAGCATCCAGGGATGCTCTTAGATTGCTCAAATCTAGGCCTTCATTGGTCAAGGAGAAGGCATCACTGATTGATCTGTGCTTCGAACTTCCCTGCCTATCTCGCGGGAGATATGGGGAGGTTCTGACATCTCTTCTAACCTCTCCATCAAGTGGACTTGAACTCTCATGCCTTGGTTCATTCCTTCCTCAGCCTCTGCCATCATTTCTCGGTGCTCTTCATTCTCTGCGCTCCTGTGATCGTGCATGAGGATGCGGAGAATCCACAGGTGCCTGGCTCCTGCGTGTCTGAGAGTGTTGTACTTGCTGGTTATTTTGATTCTGCGCCATTTGTCCTATCAACTATTCCAAGCGGTTCTCTCAGACCGCGGGGCTACCCTTCTGTCACTACGCCTCCGGGGGAGTAACTGCGACAATAAAGTTGTTGGTTCCCTGGGAACAGTGGCTTCCCAATGAGGAGTAGTATTCGTCCTCATAGGTTTCTTATCCTTGGCTTGCCTGTTCGATGACTCGGTGCCACTATTCTCCAGCCTTGCTTCTGGCTGATCTTCCATATCGCATTCCTTATCCTAGTCGCAAAGCTGGTTTTGCTGCCAAAATTTTTCCCTTGGAGTCACGATTTTTTTGGATGATCCTTTCACCAGTGATAACCTTCATAGATGAAGTCAACGAGGACCTCTCTGAAAGCTCCAGGAGTGGGTGGACTCAACCTCATACCCTCACATGACACATTCCAAGAATACTTCATTTTTTGTATGTTGGCCCAATTCAACAGCTCACCTGGTGCTTTGTTATTTGCAATGTCCATTTGCTCTGTCAATATTGTAATTAATTAAATCAATCATGTTGACTCGTTAGACTATAATATATATATATATATTAAGCATGATAACTAATTAATGTATAAGATTATGTACGTATTAGAGATCATAAACCCTTATATATGTACCTCTATAAACCCCTTGGTAGACATGAGGAAGATCTACAAGATATGCCATGAGAGAAGAGAGCATAGTGCTTGCATTCTTATACGCACTGTTTACCAAACCATACAATTTGCTGGCGACATTGTAGTCATTTTTCAAAACGCCGTCGTTGTTGATCTCCATCTCAACGACCAAGTGGGACAGAACATCAGCTTCAGCAGCAGAGTTAGCCTTGTTCTCCAAGATATCCTTCCTCATCTGCTTGACCATATTCTCGATGTCGATCCTAATTTGCTTGGAGGCTTTAATGGCTAGGTTATACTGGGTCTTGGGAATATCGAAAGGCAATAAGGGAAAGAAACCAGAGAGACGAGGTGGAGATTTTCTTCGAGCTTGTCTATCTATTTCAAATCCTGCATGTTCAAGAAGAGCCGGCATCCGAGTCTGAATGTGTAGGTCTTCATCAGAATCAATGGCCATTTTCTCAGGCCCCAGGCAGGAAAACCCTAGCCCGTAGCATGAAAGGCTCAACCACATGACGTGCCTGACGACCTCCGGGCAGGAACGCCCTAAGCAAGTTAGGAACGAGCCCTCCCATAAGCTGGAAGGCTCGAATCAATCAGGGAGTACTTCCTCCCTCAAGGAACTCCAAAGTGGAAAATCTCCCTTATAGCAGCAATGCTTCGAGCCAGCTGGGGAAATGGAAGTCACGTTGGAGGAAGACCAGCCTGACTTTCAGTCAGGAAGCAGAGAGGACAAGTGGAGGAAAACGATAAGAGGAGAAGCGGTAGAAGACCTAATTGAAATGCGACTGGACATGGCCGACCCTGCCAGAACAACCAAGATTTTGAGCCTGCTCCCAGGCGAGCTCAAAAAGGCGTTGGTTGAATTCTTACGAGAGAATTCAGATGTTTTTGCGTGGTCCCATGACGACATGCCAGGTATTGATCCCAAGATCATAGTTCACATATTGAATGTCAACCCTGGCTTCTGCCCAGTCATGCAGAAATGAAGGAGCTTCAACCCTGAGCGTTATGAAGCAATCTTGGCAGAAGTGGAGAAATTACTGGACGCTGGACTTATAAAGAAGGTACTCTATCTGGATTGGTTAGCTAATGTGGTTCTTGTCAAGAAAAGCAACAGAAAATGGAGGGTCTGCATGGATTTCACGGACCTCGACAAGGCATGTCTGAAAGACAGCTTCCCCGTGCCTCGGATTGATCAACTGATGCTTTTTCAAGATACAATCAGATCAAGATGCATCCGTAAGACCAGGAAAAAACCTCGTTCATAATAGACAGGGGATTTTACTGTTGCAAAGTGATGCTGTTTGGGCTTAAGAACGCGAGGGCTACCTACAAGAGGCTAGTTAACAAAATGTTTGCTCAGCAGATAGGGAAAACCATGGAAGTTTATGTGGACGACATGTTGGTTAAAAGTGTTAAAGCTTCAGAGCACCTGACTGACCTGGACCAGATGTTCACCATCATCATGAAACATAAGATGATGTTAAACCCAGCAAAATGTGTCTTTGGAGTATCTTCTGGGAAATTCCTAGGGTTCATGGTAAACCAAAGAGGGATTGAAGCTAACCCCGATAAGATCAGGGCTATATTGGAAATGGATTCCCCAGCAAAAATCAAAGATGTCCATAGACTGATTGGGAGGGTAGCGGCCCTAAATCGATTTGTGTCCAAAGCGACAGACAAGTGCCTGCCGTTTTTCAAGATTCTCAAGGGACCCAAGAGTTTTGCATGGACAGAAGAATGCGAGGAGGCATTTACTCAGCTCAAGCAGTACCTGGGCTCAGCACCATTACAATCCAAGCCGGTATTCGGAGAGACACTCTTCTTGTACCTGGCCGTTTTAGAAACAACTCATCCGTGAGGAAGCCTCGATTCAATATCCGATTTATTATGTCAGCAAAGCTATGATGCCAGCTGAGACAAGGTATCCGACAATAGAGAAGCTTGCCCTAGCTTTGGTGGTTTCATCCAGGAAACTCAGGCCTTATTTCCAGGCCCACGCCATCACTGTCCCAACTAGTTACCCATTGAGGCAGGTACTTAAAACCCAGAGACATCAGGAAGGTTAATCAAATGGTCCATAGAGCTGGGACAGTTTGGGATTTCTTACACACCAAGGACAGCAGTAAAGGCTCAGGTAGTCACCAACTTCATCGTTGAATTCACTGCTTTGGAAAGGGTGGAGGACCAATCCCTGGATGCGGAAGAGGAAACGAAACATGAAGACTTAACCAGATTCTAGACATTGCATGTGGATCGCTCATCGATTGAGCATGGCAGCGGGGCTAGATTCATTCTCACAACGCCTCGAGTTTAAGGCAACCAACAATGAATATGAATATGAAGCTTTGATTGCAGGCTTGAGAATGGCAGGATCAGTAGGAGCTAGAAGGCTACGAGTCTACAGTGATTCACAGCTGGTCGTTAAGCAGGTAAATTCAGAGTACCAAGCAAGGGAAGGCAGCATGATATCGTACTTGGCCAAGGTAAAAAAACCTGCTTAAAAAATTTGAAGAATGTCAAATCACTCAAGTACTAAGAGAAGAGAATGCAGATGCATATTTACTTGCTAAGCTCACCTCGGCATCAAACTCAGAGCTCACACGAAGTGTGCCTTTTGAAATACTAAAGGAACCAAGTTACAAGAATGAGGAACAAGCAGTTAACCAGGTGGATGAATCCAATAATCGAGTACCTGACAGAAGGAATCCTGCCTAAAGATAAGCTAAAGGCTCGACGTTTAAAGTATAAAGCCCCATATTATACCTTGATAGATGGTGTGTTGTATAAGAGAGGTTTTTTCCTCCCTTACCTGAATTGCCTGGGTGCAACCGAAGTTGATTATGTCCTGAGAGAGGTACATGAAGGGATTTGTGGCAATCATTCCGGGGGCCAATCGCTTGCTCACAAAATAATCCGTCAGGGATATTATTGGCCCATGATGAAGAAGGATGCACAATTTCATGCACAGAAATGCGATTCCTGCTAGAGGTTTGCCAGCGTGCCAAGGAAGTCCCCTGAACAGCTTGCCTGATCACCAACCCCTGGCCGTTTGCCCAGTGGGGAGTCGACCTTATTGGCCCCCTGCCAACAGGCAGAGGCAAGGAAAAGTATGCTATAGTCGCGATTGATTACTTCACTAAGTGGGTGGAGCTGAGCCATTATCTATTATAAATGAAGCTAAGACCTCAAATTTCATATGGAGATCTATTGTGTGTAGGTTCTGCATACCACATACAATTGTGATGGACAATGGCAGGCAGTTTGATAATCAGAGTTACAAGGATATGTGCTTGAATCTGGGAATTAGGGCAACTTTTTCAGCCCCATTCCATCCGCAAGCGAATGGACAAGTTGAGGCTGTCACCAAGGTAATCAAGAACAACCTAAAAGCTAAGATGGATGTACACAAAGGGGCCTGGGTGGATGAACTCCCAAAAGTTCTATGGGCATATCGAACCACATCTAGGATGGGAACTGGTGAGACCCCTTTCTCTCTTGCATTCGGGGCTGAAGCAGTGATACTGGTGGAAATTGGAGAGCCAAGCCCTAGAGTCAGGCATTTCAACCTCGACAAAAATGATGAGCAGATAGGTTTGAGCATTGATTTGATTGAAGAAAAGAGGGATACGGCACAGCTAAAAGCGGCAGCATACAAACAGAGGTGAGCGAGGTACTACAATTCTAGGGTGAGGCAGAGATCTTTCAAACAGGGAGACTTGGTCCTAAGGAAAATAATGCTCAACACTAAGGACCATGGGTCAGGAACTTTAGGACCTACCTGGGAAGGTCCGTATAGAGTAATTGAAGTGTTATGCCTAGGCACGTACAAGCTAGAAGGATAAGATGGAAAGAAGTTGTCTCACCCGTGGAATGCAGAGCACCTGAAGATTTACTATCAATATATCAATGTAACGACGATAGGCATTTGTAAAACACTTTTATTTTTCAATAAAGCAAATGCTCATTCAGAAACGAAATGCCTCGTCGCTCAAAACCCTATGAGTCTCTTATTATCTACTCAATGGGCCTGACTCGAATTTTAGATGATAGCTGAAGTCAAGCCCAGGTTCCAAATGAACTTGAGCACCTCAAATTTCAGCCGATAGCTGAAATTAGGCATAGGTTCTGAATGAATCAGAGCCTTTTGTTATTTCCTCAACGGGTCTGACTCAAATTCCAGCTGGTAGTTGAGGTCAAGCCCAAGTTTCGAATGAACTAGAGCTCATCGAATTTCAGCTGGTAGCTGAAATTAGGCATAGGTTCCGAATGAACCAAAGCCTTTTGTTATTTGCTCAACGGGCCTGACTCGAATTCCAGCCGGTAGCTAAGGTGAGACCCAGGTTCTGAATGAATTAGAGCTCCTCGAATTTCAGCCGGTAGCTGAAATTAGGCATAGGTTCCGAATGAACCAGAGCCTTTTGTTATTTGCTCAACGGGCCTGACTCGAATTCTAGCCGGTAGCTGAGATCAGGCCCAGGTTCCAAATGAACTAGAGCTCCTTGAATTTCAGCCGGTAGCTGAAATTAGGCATAGGTTCAGAATGAACCAGAGCCTTTTGTTATTTGCTCAACGGGCCTAACTCAAATTCTAACCGGTAGCTGAGGTCAGGCCCAGGTTCCGAATGAACTAGAGCTCCTCGAATTTCAGCCAGTAGCTGAAGTCAGGCCAGGTTCCTTTGCAAGTCAAAGTCAAGCAATAGAAAACTCTCCCCCATCCTGAAAGAATAGACCAGAGTTCAGGGGGGACAGCAGTGGGAAGATCAAGTCATCAACATTATACTACGAAAAGATAAGTTAAGTTCTAAATTAAATTGTCTTAAGAACATAAAGCATAAATTGTCTAAAAAAAAGGCAATTGAAGGAAAAGCAATATGGTTGGAGCCTAGAAAGGGGGAGTGTCAGGTGCTGAAGCAAAGATGCCGGAGTCAACCTCCTCAGTGGGTGCCAGAGTTGGAGAATTGGAAGGGCGGATGTCGTGGCCAGAAACAGGGGCCTCTGGGCCCTCGAATGCCAACCTACCAGAAGGAGGAACTGCTTGCCCAGGAGACTGGGACCCAGGAAGGGGATCAGAAGAGGCAGGAAGGCCCTGAGACGAAGTAGGCACGAGCCCCAGGGACTTCTCCAGCACAGAGAGGTCCATGCTAGGGAAGCAGACACGAGCTTTCTTAATTGCAGCGTCCATCCCTGCGTCAAATTGCCCATCAACCTGCGTTACCAGGGCCTGGTAAGCTGAAGAGATTGCAGCAACCTTATCCTACACGAGCTTAACCTCTTCCAGGGATTTTCTAAATTGGGTCTCAAGCTCCTGGTGAGCATGGATCCTGTTCTTCAGCTCCTCATTCTTCCTCTGGAGCTCCATCTCCTTCCTGGATAGCTCAAACTCGAGCTCAGCCGTGCTTTGTTTGGACCCCTCCAGTTCCCTCTCCACATCCTTAAGGCGGGACAAGGACATGTCGGCTGCCTGGAGCTCAATCTCCACCAGCTCATGGACCTTGAAGACTGACAAGAAAGCCTGCAGGAAATGACACTGATCAGAGATCAACATGATATAAGATAAAGGAAAGAAAGGAGTTACTTGTTCAAAAAACTCACAGAAGCCAGCTGACGCGATGCCTCCTCAGCCAAGGAGGAAATGGGGGTGTTGCTGCGTTGGTTGTCTTCCTGAGGACGAACTTCCCGAAGAAGAACAGCCAGCAGGCCAACCATATAGGAAAGGAGGGGCGCCATTTCATCCTCAGCCATTCCTGTGGCAGGCTCTTTGCCCTTCAACGCACGACGGACTGCTTTCCCTTTCAAGGAAAGCTCTTCCCCATATCGAGATTGTGATCTGGAGGCAAGTTCCTTCCCCATCAGGGAAGCTGGCTTCGATGCAGATGCAGAGCCACGTAGGGTGGAACCTTAGCACCTCTACAGGCCCACATTGGACGAGGCCCATCGGTCACGGACAGGCAGAGCCCAGCCCGTCAAGCAAGGCCGAAGGCAAGCCCATGAGCAGCTTGAGCATGGATGAATAAAGTCACCCTGATTGAGCTGTAATTATTGGGCTCAATACTTGCCTTACCTCTCAGTCCAGGTGTCATAATCCCAGCGTATGAGGGTTTTTAACCCTAACATCCAAGCCGTCAGGAGCAGGTACTTAAGGTAAGATTAAGTGAGTGGGAAGTGGATCGTTTTCTGGGAATTTGAACCCTAAACACTCCCTAATAGCCTTAAACCAGTCACCATCATTCCTTGGACAGGTTTCCGGTGGGTCCCACGGTGTGGAACTGGAGGCAGGCTACACAGTGGGAATACCTTAGGGGAACCTAAAAAGGGTTTCTTGGAATAAGCTCGTAACTGACTTTGGCATCTGAGTGGGAACACCGGTGACACCACCGGCCCCCTCTAACGCCGTTGTTCTGTATTGCAGGAGTCAGGGAAGAAATCCAGGATCCTGCCAGGAAGGTACCGCGTGATGTAGGGTGACTAATATCAGGCAACAACATAGAGAAAAAAAGAAAGAAAGGAATATGATCCCTGTAAATTAACAGCTTACAACTGAAAAAATAATCAAAAAGACTAATCGGGCTAATTTACGCATACTTATAGAACTAAATTGCTAAGAAAAAAAGATAAAATTTAGGTATGCCAAAAGCCTTAAACATAAGAGACTTGGCAAGCCAAAACCTACTCCTAACAAGTAACTTTATCCATTAAGATATATAAACTCGGTGAGATAGTGCGTCTGCGGTGACTGTTAGAAAAAGTTCACCATGTAGGTTTATCCAAACTTTGAGCTTTTAATTCTTATAGTTATTTAATATGAAATTAAAAATTTATTTATTTAATATGTATAACAAGATCAAATTTATTATATTTGAAAAGTAAAATTTATAATTTTTTTATTACAATTTAAATTTACAATGTATTTTAAGTGCATAAAAATATCATAATATTAATTTTTATTCTTTATATATTATGTTTTAAGTAAAAAATATTTTCAAATTAAATTTTAAGCTCTAACTTTGAACTTCAAAGCTTGAACTTGATATTTAAATCTGGAATCTGACTTAATACCTATAAAATTGGACACGAAGTTTTAAAATTTAGAATATTGAGAATATTAATATAGTCTAGCCCGTCAATGCATATATATATATATATTGTCAATTCCATATCCTCAAAATTCCATTTTAATTTCCAAGAATAGGAGGCAAATCACACACACATACACATCCCCATACACTCTTCCAATACCACCATGGCACAAGTTAACTCCATCCAAAAATGTCAAACACCCAAGGTCCCACCAATTAGCAAGAACAAGCTCTACGGAAAGGTGGCAATAGTCACCGATGGTGCCAGCGGAATGGGCAAAGCTACCACAAGCCACTTTGCCCACCAAAGCACATGTCGTAGTGATCGCCGACATCGACGATGACAAAGGCCGTCGATCGGCTGCAACAGCTGCACCTTTATCCACTGTGACGTCACCTACAAGAGCCAGGTGAAGTCTCTGGTGGACTTCACGGTTTCTATGTATGGCCGCCTCGACGTCATATTCAGCAATGCCGGCATTATCACCAGAAGCCCACAAACCATGATGGACCTAGACTTGTTGGCATTTGACAAGGTCTTCGAGATGAACGCACGTGACATGGTGGTGTGTGTGAAGCATGGGACATGCACCATGAAGGAAAATGAGGTGAAGGGAAGCATAATATGCATGGCGAGTGCGATGGCATCAAGGGGGTTCGAGTAGGGGACAAACTACATGTTGTCAAAGCATGCGGTGTTGGGGCTGGTGAGGGCGGTGAGCTTACAGCTGTCTGAAGATGGGATTCGCGTGAATTGCATGTCACCAGAAATGTTGGCGACGACAATGATGTGAGACAGCTTGAATATGGAGAATGAGGAGGTGGAGAAGACGGTGGAGACGCTGTCATGTTGAAAGGTATTAGTTATTAATCCTGATATTACAACTGTTGTAATTACTCTCTTTTATTACTACTATTATTACTCTTAATTGCTACTGTTACTGATTTAATGTTTTGGCATTTGACACTCTTTTAGTGATACAGTGCATTTCATTTGGAGTCGGTTGATTTTCTGAGGCTTCTGAGATTACTCCACGTGGCTGCTTTTTAGCCTTCAGAACTTGTCGTGCACTGTTTCACTTATATTCCTCATCTGCACTGAAGCCATTTTTAGTCGTGTAATTTTCTAGGATTTTTAGAGAGAGAGTAGAGAGAGAAGCTCTAAGTGTTCATCTTTTTCTTTCTTGTTGTTGAATTTCTGTGTGAGAGTTTATCAGATTTATTGAGTGTAAATCATTTTGAGTGTGTGTAAAGAAGATTTATGTAGTTCTACTATGTGTAGAAGATGCTTAGTTTGTACTCTCTGGATTTCTTTGAGATTATAGTATAAGCTTTGTTATCGGAGCACCGTGGATGTAGATAGAGTTTACTCTGTTGAACCACATAAAAATTTGACGTGTCTTGTTTCGATTTCCATTTATTTTTCCAATCCAAAGCCATTTTGTGTTTATGGTTATTTTCTTTAACATATGGTATCAAAGCTTTGTTTCTTGAAATTTCTTGTTCTTACGTTATTGAGTTTTCTTTTAAAGGTTTTTGCCTTTAATCTGAGAAGGTTCTGCAATGGAAACACTGTAGGTCTCTAAAGATTAACACTTTAAATCTTTATTGTTTCTTGTGTTTTTTGGATTAGGGCTTGTCCTCGTCTCTCTGAGTCTACTTTTCGGATCATCATCTTTCTGGTAGAAAACTGTTGGTTTTTCTTTTTTCTTTAAAGATCCGTAAAGCCTTAGCCTTTCTTTGTGTCTATGTGACTGTGTCTATCTAGGAAAACCAAGAGTTTCTTTAAAGAATTTGGTTAAACTTGGTTTTTTGCTATTGACTAGAGGTCCTGGTTTTTTTTTAGAGAATGAAAGTTTATAGATCAACTTTTTAAGTTGATCAGTTTATGTTTTTTATTCTGTGTGTTGAATAATTTGTTTATTTTTTTATCTTTTCTGTGTGGTGAATATATATAAAAAATTTCCTTTCTGTCTCAATCCTTATTTATGTGTGTTGTATATATATATATATATATATATTTTCTTCTGTGTGATATATATATATATATTTTCTCTTAACCTATTTTTCCTACTATTTGTGATTTATATTATGTCTGCTACAGTGGAAGTGGAAGTTTTTGATGGTAAGGGAGACTTTCTTCTGTGGAGAAGAAAGATGAAAGCAATACTGGTTCAAATGAAAGTTGCTAAGGCAATCGATGGTTCTTACATCTCTGGGACTAATGATACTAAAAATGTAGAAATGGATGAAATTGTCTTTAGCACTATCATACTGCATATGTCCAATAATGTGCTTCGAAAAGTGAACGAGGTAAAATCTACTACTGAACTGTGGACTAAACTTGCCTGATAATTCTTATTAAATCCTTTCCTGATCGCATTCATTTATTAGAGAAATTTTTTAGTTTTAAAATGGATGCTAATAAAGATCTTGAATTTAATCTTGATGCCTATAATCGTTTATTATTAAGCTTGGCTGATTATAGTGAAAAATTCTCTGAAGAACATTATTATGTTATTTTGATTAATTCTCTGCCTGATTCGTTTAAGGATGTGAAAAACATAATAAAGTATGGTAGGGATTCTCACTTTAGATTCAATTGCTAATGCTCTAAGGTATAAGGAATTAGAGTTTAAAACTAACATTAAAAATGAGGGTTTGTTTGTTAGAGGAAGGCCTTTTAGTAAAAATAGTAATTTTAATAAAAACAGGTTTAATTCCAGGAGTAATTCTAAGAAAAGATTCAGTAACAACTTTAGTAATCAAAATAACAGTAATAGGCTTTGTTACTACTATAAGAAACTAGGTCATCTAATTAAAAACTGTTATAAAAGAAAGAGGGATGAAAATGATAAAGGGCAGAATTTAAATAATAGTAATAATAAAAGTGTTACTCGTGAACTGTCTACTATTTCCTCTAATCATGCTTCTTGTGAAGTTTTAATGGCTTCTTCTGCTATTACTGATTGTGAATGGGTTCTTGATTCTGGATGTTCTTTCCCTATGTGCCCTGATATTGATGCTTTTTATGATTATTCTGAAATAACTGTTGTAAAAGTTATGCTAGGAAATAAAGTTTCATGTGATATTGTTGGCACTGGTAATGTTAAACTTAAATTGCATGATAGATCTGTTAAATTCATGACTAATGTTAGACATGTGCCTAATTTGAAAAGAAATCGTATTTATGTTATGGAGATTTTTGGGATATGGGTCAGAGAACCTCCCATGCCCCTCTGACGCCCACAAAGATCATTGTGAACGAGGCCCACCAGGCACGAACAAGCGAAGCCCGGCCCATCAGGCAGGGCCGAGAGCAAGCCCAGGCTTCGGTTCTTGGCTTAAATACTTATCTTATTCTCCTAGTCCCAGTGTCACAATCCCAGCTTATGAGGGTTCATAACCCTAGCATCCGAGCCGTTGAAATGAAGTACTTAAGGTAAGGTTAGGTGAGTGGGAAGGGGACGGGTTTTTTCTGGAGATTTGAACCATAAACACTCCCTAACAACCCTAGACCAGTCGCCATCATCACCTTGGATAGGTTTCAGGGGGGCCCTTCGGGGCATAACTTTAGGTAGGCTGCGCGGTGGGATACCTGAGGGAAACCTAAAGAAGGTTTCTGGGATTTGCCTCGTAACTGACTTAAGCATCGGAGTGGGAACACCGGTGACACCACCGGCCCCAGTCTGATGCCATTGTCTTATCTCACAAGGGTCAGGGATGGAATCCAGGATCCAGTCAGGGAGCACTGTGTGGCATCAAAGTGACAAAAATCAGATAACAACATTGGCGCTATATGTGGGAAACTTGAAAAAACAATATTAAAGTTGTGTAAATATTTGGAAATCACGTAAGACCATAATCACCGGTAAAAGGATCATCGGGAAGAATTGTGAACCTAAGAGAAGAAGTTTAGCGGCAAAACCATTATTGCGGCTAGGTTAAAGAGTGTGATATAGAGGATCAACCGGAAGCGGGACTGGAGAGTAATGGCGCCGAGCCCTAGAAAGGGCAATTTAGGGACAAGCAGCCCAGAAGGACAAGTACTGTCCCTCATCTACAAGCCACAATTCCCAGGGAGCCAAAGGCTTTGCTATCGCAGCTACCCCCTCGGAGACGTAGTGATAGGAGAGTAGCCCTACGATCCGAGAGAGCCCGCATGTCCAACATGGAGAATCACTTAGAGCAACTAATAGAGCAGATGATTCAAGAATCAAAACAACTATCAATCTCAACTTTCTCCGACACGCAGGAGCTAGGTGCCTGTGGATTCCCCACGTCCCCATGCACGACTAAAGGAACAAAGAGAAGGAAGAGCGGCGAAAAACGATGTCAGAGATCGTTGAAGGAACGACATGAGGCACGGGCGTTTAGGGTAGCTTGATGGAGAGGTTAGGAGGGATGTAAGAGCCTTTCCATATCACCCGCAGGACAGGCAGGGAAGTTCTAGGCATAGAGCAATCAGTGACGCTTTCTCCTCAGCCCATGAAGACTTGGATTTGAGCAATCTGAGAGCCTCCTTGGATGCCAGGAGAAGAACATAAGCTAAGAATGACAGGGCCAGAGTCCGAAGAAAAATGAGACCTGAACGATACACTCGGTGGAACCTGGATGAGGAAAGAGCTCGCATTAGAGCATAGGAACGGGAGCTGTTTCAAAAGGAAATCAGAAGGGACGTGGTAGAAGTCGAGAGATTTGAGAGATCTCCATGTCCAGGCAGAGGCCCAGGCTCATTGCACAGCAGGGTCCTAGTCCACCTCACCTTCCACCTTGGGGATATGGCAGGCAGCTCTCCCACCTAATTTCAAAATTCCTCAAGTGGAACGTTATCAGGGTCTAACTGACCCTGGAGAACATTTGGGGGCTTATAGGGTCTGGATGGAATTTGAGGGAGCCGAGGATGCAATCATGTGCAAGGCTTTCTCGTTAACCCTTGGAGGAATGGCTAGAACATAGTTTACCAATTTGAAGCTAGGGACCATCGGCTCTTTCAAACAGCTGGAGGATGCCTTCGCTGCTCAGTTCCTAGGGGCTCGACCAGTAAAAAAGCCCCTTACTCACCTCTCTTTGTTCATTCAAAGGGAATGAGATTCTTTGAAGTCATTCATTCAGAGATTTACAGAAGTCATGATGCAAGTCGAAGGAGAAACGATGACCGGGCCCTCCAGGCCATGCAAGATGGCCTGAGAGATGAAGATCTCATTCATTCGATAGCTAGGAACCCTCCTCGAACTTTCTCCAAGATGCTGGTATATTTCAGCAGAAAAGATCATTAAGTCGCGAAGGAGGTCTAGGCAGGAACACAAGGGTCGAAACGACTCACAAAGGAGTCAGAAGAACTGAGCTATAAACAACAAAAAAAGCAGTGATGAAAGAAATCAAGGACCTGGATTCCTTAAAGACAGACCATACAGGTTCACACCACTCAACATGACGAGTGAGGAGGTACTGATGAAGATTGAAGGAAGCAACATGCTGAAAAAGCTCTTCCCGATCAAGACACCACTTCGGTATTAGAACAGATGAGGTATTGCAGATACCATAAAGATTACCGTCATGACACTGATGGATGTTAGAAATTAAAGGAAGAAATAGAAGCCCTTATCCGGAGAGGACACCTGCAACAGTTTGTGGCAGGAGCCACTCAGGCAGGACCTTCCAAACATAAGCCAATCAGGGAGGATGATACATTTGTAATACTGCTCCAACCAGGAGAGATTAATGGAAGTGTGAAGACCATTGTGGGAGGACCAGGCATGGAGGGGAGCTCCAACAAGGCAAGGAAAGCATATGCGAGGGATGCTCAAGTCACCCAGAAGCAGTTTGAATTAAACCTGACGACCAGGCAGTCCAAAGCGCCATGAGGAGATCCATTCATGTTAACTTTTGATGATAGAGAAGCCCTGAGCATTCACCACCCCCATGATGATGCAATTGTGATAGCAGCGCAGGTGACCAACCACATGATATTCTGCATATTGATAGACACAGGAAGTTTGGTGGATATCTTGTATGCCCCAGCTTATGACGCAATGGGGCTGAAAAGAAAGGCACTTAAGCCAGTCAGGACTCCTCTCTCGGGTTTCACGGGAGAGTCAGTGTTTCCAGAAGGGTCTATTGAACTCCCTGTCAAGGTGGGAAATGCCCATGACCGATCCATAGTGATGACCAACTTCTTAGTAATGAAAACTCCTTCGGCGTACAATGCCATCATTCGAAGACCCACCTTGAACGCATTAAAGGCAGCAACCTCAACCTATCACTTGTTGATGAAGTTTCCTACACTTGGAGGGGGAATTGGATGCGTTCGAGGAGATCAACAAAAATCAAGGAAATGTTATGCAACCTCCCTGCGTAACCGAGACAGTCAAGCATAATCAATGGCCATTTTCTCAGGCCCCATCCAGGAAAATCCTAGTCAGCAACACGAGAGGTTCAACCACGTGACATGCCTGACGACCTCCGTGCAGGAATGCCCTGAGTAAACAAGAAACCAACTCCAAAATAAGAAGAACAGGAAAAAGAAGCCCTCCCTCGAGCTGGAAGGCTCGAATCAATCAGGGAGCAGTTCCTCCCTCAAGGAGCCCCAAAGTGAAAAATCTCCCTCCGAGCAACAATGCTTCGAGCCAGCTAGGGAAATAGAAGTCATGTTAGAGGAAGACCAACTTGACTTTTAGTCGGGAAGCAGAGAGGACAGGTGGAAGGAAACGATAAGAGGAGAAGTGGTAGAAGACCTGATCGAAGTGCAATTGGGCATGGCCAACCCTGCTAGAACAACCAAGATTGGGAGCCTGCTCCTAGGCGAGCTCAAATAAGCATTGGTCGAATTCTTAAGAGAGAATTCAGATGTTTTTGCATGGTCCCATGATGACATACTAGGTATTGATCCCGAGATCATAGTTCACAGGTTGAATGTCGACCCTAACTTCCGCCTAGTCAGGCAGAAACGAAGGAGCTTCAACCCTGAGTGTTACGAAGCGATCAAGGAAGAAGTGGAAAAATTACTAGAGACTGGGCTTATAAAGGAGGTGCTCTATCTGGATTGGTTAGCTAATGTGGTTCTTGTCAAGAAGAGCAACGGCAAGTGGAGAGTCTGCGTGGATTTCACGGACCTCAACAAGGCATGTCCGAAAAACAACTTCCCCCTGCCTCGGATCGATCAGCTGGTGGACTCTACGGCAGGTAATGAATTATATAGCTTCTGTGATGCGTTTTTAGGGTACAATCAGATCAAGATGCACCCACAAGACCAAGAAAAAACCTCGTTCATAACAGACAGGGGGCTTTACTGCTACAAGGTAATGTCGTTTGGGCTTAAGAATGCAGGTGCTACCTACCAGAGGCTAGTAAACAAAATGTTTGCTCAGCAGATAGGGAAAACCATGGAAGTTTATGTGGACGACACGTTGGTTAAGTGTGTTAAAGCGTCGGAGCACCTGACTGACCTGGACCAGATGTTCTCCATCCTCAGAAAGCATAAAATGATGTTAAACCCAACAAAATGTGTTTTTGGAGTATTGTTTGGGAAGTTCCTAGGGTTCATGATATACCAAAGGGGAATTGAAGCTAACCCCGATAAGATCAGGGCCATTTTGGAAATGAATTTCCCAGCCAAAATCAAAGATGTCCAGAGACTGACTGGGAGGATAGCAGCCCTGAATCGATTTGTGTCCAAAGTGACTGACACGTGCCTGCCATTTTTCAAGATACTCAAGGGACCCAAGAGTTTTACATGGATAGAAGAATGAGATGAGGCATTTACTTAACTCAAGCAGTACCTAGGCTCAGTACCATTTCTGTCAAAATCGATATTTGGAGAGACACCCTTCTTGTACCTGGCCATTTCAGAAACAGCAGTCAGCTCTGCCTTCATCTGTGAGGAAGCTTCGGTTCAGTACCCAGTTTATTATGTCAACAAAGCTATGATGTCAGCCAAGACAAGGTATCCGACAATAGAAAAGCTTGCCCTGGCTTTGGTGGTTTCATCTAGGAAGCTCAGGCCTTATTTCCAGGCCCACGCCATCACTGTCCCAACCAGTTACCCGTTGAGGCAAGTACTTCAAAAGCCAAAACCTCAGAAGGTTAATTAAATGGTCCATAGAGCTAGGACAGTTTGGGATTTCTTACACCCCAAGGACAACAGTAAAGGCTCAGGCAGTCGCCGACTTCATCACTGAATCCACCGCTTTGGAAGGGGTGGAGGACCAATCCCTGGATGCTAAAGAGGAAACAGAACATGAGGACCTAGCCACATTCTGGACCTTGCATGTGGATGGCTCATTGAGTGAGTACGGCAGCGGAGCTGGATTCATACTCACAATGCCAAGACCTGATTTTGTTAAACTCGAGCACACCATCCACCTCGAGTTTAAGGCAACAAACAATGAATCTGAATATGAAGATTTGATTGCAGGCTTAAGAATGGCAGGATCGGTGGGAGCTAGAAGGCTACAAGTCTACAGTGATTCACAGCTAGTCGTTAGGCAGGTAAATTCGGAGTACCAGGCAAGGGAAGGCAGCATGATGTCATATTTGGCTAAGGTAAAAGACCTGCTTGACAAGCCCTGGTGGATGAATCTAATAATCGAGTACCAAACAGAAGGAATCCTGCCTGAAGATAAATTAGATGCTCGATGTTTAAGGTATAGAGCCCTATATTATACCTTGATAGATGGTGTGTTGTATAAGAGAGGTTTTTCCCTCCCTTACTTGAAATACCTGGGTGCAACCGAAGCTGATTATGTCCTGAAAGAGTACATGAAGGGATTTGTGGCAATCACTACGGGGGCCAATCGCTTGCTCACAAAATAATCCATCAAGGATATTATTGGCCCACTATGAAGAAGGATGCACAAGTTCATGCACGAAAATGCGATTCTTGCCAAAGGTTTGCCAGTGTGCCAAGGAAGTCCCCTGAACAGCTCACCTCGATCACCAGCCCCTAGCCATTTGCCTAGTGGGGAGTTGACCTTATTGGCTCTCTGCCAATAGGCAGAGGCCATGCAAAGTATGTTATAGTCGCGATTGATTACTTCACCAAGTGGGTGGAGGTTGAGCCATTATCTACGATAACTGAAGCTAAGACCTCAAATTTCATATGGAAATCTATTGTGTGTAGGTTCGGCATACCACATACCATTGTAATGGACAATGGCAGGCAGTTTGATAAACGGAATTACAAGGATATGTTTTCGAATCTGGAAATTAGGACAGCTTTTTCAGCCCCATTCCATCCGCAAGCGAATGGACAAGTTGAGGCTGTTAACAAGGTAATCAAGAACAACCTAAAAGCTAAGCTGGATGTACACAAAGGGGCCTGGGTGGATGAACTCCCAAAAGTTCTATGGGCATATCGAACCACACCTAGGATGGGAACTAGTGAGACCCCTTTCTCTCTAACATTCAGGGTTGAAGCAATGATACTGGTGGAAATTGGAGAGCCAAGCCCTAGAGTCAGGCACTTCAACCTCGACAAAAATGATGAGCAGATACGTTTGAGCCTTGATTTGATTGAAGAAAAGAGGGATACGGCGCAGATAAAAGCGGCTGCATACAAACAGAGATCAACAAAATACTACAATTTTAGGGTGAGGCAGAGATCTTTCAGGCAGGGAGACTTGGTCCTGAGGGAAATAATGCTCAACACTAAGGAGCATGGGTCAGGAACTCTCAGACCTACCTGGGAAGGTCCATATAAAGTAATTGAAGTGTTACGCCCAGGCATGTACAAGCTAGAAGGATTAGATGGAAGAAAGTTGTCTCACCCGTGGAATGCAGAGCATCTAAGGATTTACTATCAATAAATCTATGTAACAACGTTAGGCATTTGTAAAACACTTTTATTTTTCAATAAAGCAAATGCTCATTCAGAAACGAAATGCCTCGTCGCTCAAAACCCTATGAGTCTCTTATTATCTACTCAATGGGCCTGACTTGAATTTTAGATGATAGCTGAAGTCAAGCCCAGGTTCCGAATGAACCTGAGTCTCTTATTATCTACTCAACGGGCCTGACTCGAATTTCAGCCGGTAGCTGAAGTCAGGCCTAGGTTCTGAATGAACCTGAGTCTCTTATTATATGCTCAACGGGCTTGACTTGAATTCTAGCCTATAACTGAAGTCAGGCCCAGGTTTCGAATGAACCCGAGCTTCTTATCATTTGCTCAGTGAGCCTAACTCAAACTTCAACCGATAGCTAGAGAAGTCAGGCCTAGGTTCCTTTGTGAGTCAAGGTCAAGCAACAAAAAACTCTTCCCTGTCCTGAAAGAACAGGCCAGAGTTCAAGGGGGATAGCAGTGGGAAGATCAAGTCATCAACATTACACTACGAAAGAATAAGTTAAGTTCTAAATTAAACTGTCTTCAAAACATAAAGCATAAATTGTCTCAAAAAAAAGGCAATTGAAGGAAAAGCAATATGGTTGGAGCCTATGAAGGGGGAGCGTCAAGTGCTGAAGCAAAGATGCCGGAGTCAACCTCCTCAGTGGGTGCTGGAGTTGGAGAACTGGAAGGGCGGAGGTCGTGGCCAGAAACAGGGACCTCTGGGCCCTCGAGTGCCAGCCCACCAAAAGGAGGAACTGCTTGGCCAGGGGACTGGGACCCAGGTAGGGGATCATAAGGGGCAAGAAGGTCCTAAGATGAGGCAGGCACGAGCCCCAAGGACTTCTCCAACACAAAAAAAATGTTGTGAAAAAGAATTGTTTTGTGAAATTTGAAGGAAGGGAAGAAGAAAAGTACATTTGAAAGGAGAAACTAAAACTTTTATAAGCATATTATTCATAAGTTTTCTTTCTTTGAATTTTTATTTCCTATCCTTTTATTTCTTCTAAACCATTACCATTTAGCCTTTACATTACAAGCCGTTAATGTCCTATTGATTCAAGGTAATGCATTGATCTACATTAGTGGAGAGCTATTTAATTATCTTAAGCATATGGTAGTTCATATATTTATTTTCAAACTCTATTTAATGTAGATTTATTTAAGTGCATGACATTGACTGTATCATTTGATTTTCACACACACACTTGAAAGTGATAATTATGTTGAATTGAAGATAAGGTGTTGAGATGCATGATCACTTGGAAATTAATTTTGAATTAATATGATTATGCAATCTTTGAGGCAACCTCATCAAGGTATTTGTTTTTATAGGAGTATGTTTTTAGTTCTTTCTTTGCTAGGGACTAGCAAAGTTCAAATTTGGGGGTATTTGATAGGCATAAAATGTTAATGTTTTTATGCCACTTTTTATATTGAATTTAAGCTAGTTTATGATTAATTGTTAATGAAAAATACTTAAATACTGTATTTTTCTATTTTTCAGTAAAAGAATGACAAAGGCTCCAATTACTGTTATTCTGCGCAATCTTTACTGAGAAAATCATATCTAGAGCCACACTTAGAATTTTTATGCGATTCCAGTTGCTAATGATTCATGATTCAATATTATTCAATTATGAAAAGTTTTAATGCAAATGGTTTGGCCAATCAGTGCCAGTTTGATTTACAAATTCAACAAAGTCATATGTTGCAGCAGATTTACACTGTCTTTGGAAAATGAGGATTTTAGTGTCTTTCTGATGTCCAAATTGTGCGATCAATATATGTATGGAAATATAAGACGTAGACCTAACGTTTAAAACAAAAATCACTGGATTCGGAGTTCATTTGGTCACCTAAAGTGTTCTTGGAATCTGTCTGACGGTCATTGAAAATAAAAAAGGAAAGTTCTATGCTTACTAGGACTACCATTGTGATTGGATTGCCATGTCACCACATATCAGCCATGTTATCCGAATTTGCCACATCACATGACACATGAAAGGTCAGAATATTCTAATTATCTTAATTGGAATAATATTTGGGATAAAAGGAAGGGATATAAGAGATTGATTATAATTCTTAAGAAGGAAAGTATCTCTATCCCTAGTGTGAACATGAGGCACAAAATACCTCTATGTCCTTAGGATGGCCGGCCATATAGAGAATTTATGGGAGTTTGAGATCATGTAATATTTTATCTCCTATATTCTTTAGGTTTTAACGATACCTTAGGGTTAAACCACTTTTAAACCTCTCTTATAAATAGATTGCTACCTTGAGAGTGAAAATCATCATCCTTTACACCACACAGCCCTCATGGCTGCCCCTTTCACCAACCCTCATGGCTGGACGTTTTTCTCTCTTTCTCACAGCAGCAAAGCTTTTCTCTTAGGTTTTTGTTCAGTTTTTATTAATTAATTCATAATTTTTCCTATTAAAGTTGAAAAGATGCAATCAATTGATCAAAAACTTTGGGAGCAAGTCTATATTTGTGTACTTTCAAATGAGCAAGAGGTGGAGCCATACAGGAGATGACAGGACCCAATCCACCAAGATTTTGCCTACATGACTTAATATTTCTATTAAGTCATTTAGCAGTCATGTAACTTCACCAGAAATTATTAAATAAGGAATTTTGACAAAAAGGTGAAAAAATTACAGCCAGAAATTTTATTAAAAATTTATGTAGCATTTCATTTGTTTATGGAACATTCCCCAAATACATATAATTACAATTCCTGCAAGAAAACACATTCCTATACATAATCCAATCTAGTATATCGTTTCCACACAGTAACCAATCTTTTATATTTTTCGTAGCTGGACTCAATCTAAAAATCTGAACTGCATACATACCTTTATTAATATGGATCAAACTACCTGTAGTTTTTAACTAGTTTTTAATAATATTCTAAACATAGCCATACTCAAAGCCATTACCACATCTCAACATCATCCTCATCATAATCTCAATGTTTCGTATCCACAAATCCCAACATACACAAGTCCATCATAAAATCATCACTAAATCAATAATTATAAGAACATATACTCCTTACCAAAGCTAAGTTCACTAGCTTCCCAAGTATAAAAGCAAGAGGGGTCTATATGAATATATATATATATATATAACAAATAGAATTAGTACAGTCTTCAAGTATAATTAAGATACATACTTCCATAAATAAACTTCAATTATCCCAAGGAAACCTTTTAAATTATTTTTGCTTGCCGTTGAAAATTTAAAACGTACTCATATCCTCTAGTAAGAAAAGTTCAATCATCATCAAAAATAATTTACAAGCTCAAAAGTATTGTTCATTTAACTTCAATTTCCCAAGAACCAATCATTCATGAAAATGTCAATAAGATAAAACATTAAATAATTTTATTCCTGAAAAATTATAAGATTAATACCTCACGTCACTCTTCGAAAAATTTTCCGTTTTAAAAATAATATCACAAAACCCTATTATTCTCAAAAATCATTATAACACGATTTAGAGGTGAAAAGATAATTTAGTAATATCACTTAAAAATCACAGGTCAATCACCAGAACCATAAATGAAATTCTATAAAACATTTAAATTCATTTTGTCAAATATATTCTCATGAAAAGCCAAGTAGATGGGCCACAACCCGTAAAACCAAACAGATGGGCTACAACCCATAAATCCAAAAACCAATATAAAACCATAAATCATATATCATATATCAAAACTGGTACCACACTCTAGCATTGTGCCGTGTGACTCTCAGCGTCCCAATGGCATCACAGGCGGGGGGAGGGGGTATAACTCATCATAATGGACCGGTGTCCCAAATACGTCATGGTAGGATCCTCATCATCTCTCTCCCGACACGTGTCCGCAACAGAGGATGGCATTAATAACATAATAATATAATAATAGTGTGCCGTGTGACCTCAAAGTTCTGACAGCAGCACAGACGGGGGAAAAGGATATAACTCATCACGAAGGACCGGCATCCCAAATATGTCGTGGCAGGATCCTCATCATCTCTCTCTCGACACGTGTCCACAGCAGATGATGGCATAATATTATAATAGCGTGCGTAATAACAAACATATCTCGATACTGTGTAGTACTCTTCAAAATCATCTTCGAGATCATCCTCAACTGAGTTAATCAATTTCTCAAAACCCTTTTATTTTAAAACAAAAGTCGTAGTAAATTCATCAATTTTCCAAATTCTATTTTGAAAAATTTCACGAAAATATTTAAATAGTTCAGCTATCCAAAAATTGCCCCAAAATTTCTTAAATTCCACAAAAGCCATAACTTTTCTTTGAAATTACCATTTTCTTCAATATTACGAAAATATCCAAAAATTTAATAAATCACTAAACAACCATTTAAATCACATATTTCATATTTATTCCAAATAAATATGAGTTCTATTAAATTCACAAATACAAATAAAAATCCAGATTCAACACCCATTTAAATTCACTTATCATATATTTAAATAGCATAATTTAATTGCACAAGGAAAACCAACCGAAACAAATCAAATACAATTAATAATCATTTCTTTAAAACAGTATGACATATACCAAGGAATCAAAAGTTTCAAAACATCAGTTTATAAACCCCTCCAACTACACAGTTACCTAATAAAAGTCCAACAACAAGTAAATCGTCATTTTCAATATTTTAGTCTAGATAAATCTTACCATAACTGAAAATCAATAATCCAAAAGCAAGTTTCCAAAATACACATTAATAATTCTTGCAAGAATTTCACCAAAGTCCAAAAGGTCCTAATAACCGTATTTAATTCACATTAAAAAAAAAAACCAAGTATTAAACTATTTCTAGTCCAAAGTATTACTGTAAAATAAATTTCCAGCAACATAAAGCATCAGTTATACCTATAAATCATCATTAAAATAATCCAAATTCCATTCGCATACACCAACAAAGTCATGGATTCAACTTTACACAACCCCAACCAGAAATCAAGCCACAAATATTCAATTAATCATCAACCAAAATTTAAGCTGAAAGTTGAATTTCTCAATTTAGAAACAGCGCTCAATTTCTATCTAATTTCAACAGTTATCACAAACATAGCTCAAATTTAAGAAAATTTCTAATACTCAACAATAATACGCAAACTATATATCAAATTGAAGCTTGAGGAATGTAGGATATAGTAGTCAACTTATCTTGCTCGATGGCCGCCGGTGATGGCCGGAAAATGACCCGAATCTCACGGTCAAAGGGAACTTTCCTTATTTTGTTAAAACAAGAAGGAATTGAGTCAAATTGACGATGTAATTGGGTTCCTAGGGTACAAATTAGTGGGAAAACAGTTGACCCATCACCGGAATCTCATAGAAAAGCAGTGATCGAAAAGAAGAAGACGTACTGGATTTTTCATCACTTCTGGAAATCCGGGGGGTTCTACGGGCTTTCACTGGTATGGTTAGCTAGAGGAGGTTGCTGGCTTCAAGTTGTGGGTGATTTCCAGTCTGATCCAGACAAAAATTGGCCGTTGCGACAAAGAGAGGTGAGGCGCCGTTTGGAGTCATCTGCGCTGGAGAAAAACCAGAGGGAACTGGAGGTAAGGGTAAAGGCAATTTTGTAGTTTCTCATTCTTTTAATTACAACCTTTGCAAAACTACCAAAATGCCCCTCACACATTTTTAACCATAACTTCACGGTCTTAGCTCTGAATCGAGCATACTACTAGTCTACAAACTCGTATCGATGAGCTCTACATAACAATACCATGGGCAAAGCCAAAATCTAAATTCCATAAAAGTCAAAAGTGGGACCCACACTCAGTTAACTGGTCAAACTTGGTCAAATCTAAAATAATTTGAGAATTTTACTATTTTCTCTGTTACAGGAGGTATGAAGTTTTATATTCATTGCACTGTCTATTGCATGCACTAGCATATGTCTTGTAAGTAAATTTTTTTTTTATGTATTGGAAGTTTTCATTCGGAATCATTAAAAGCAAATAAAAAAATAGGGGAAATATGGTAAAATTGATTTAAGACGAACACAACCACACATTTATTTATTGGCTGCGTGATAAGGTGTGCAATCATATGAGCAATGTTAAAAGTGGATAATATATGTGCTACTGGATAATTTGCTAATTACATTCAATTGATGTTAATAGATTGAGCGATGTCAACCAAATTGTACAGTGAATGAAACTTTGAGGCAGATTGCACAAGGTCCTCAATGGGTAGTAACTAAACATTACGGTTATGTCATTAATGGAGTTTGTTTTAACACAGTGGAAAGGGATAATAAACGTGTCACACAAAATAGTAGAGTCAAAATAGTTGCTCAAAGTCTGCATTATGCAACTGCAAATGACAACAATCTTATTTTTTTAATATTATTTTATATTTAATTTTTGGATTATGGCGACACAATAAACTTCCAAAATAATGATACAATTTTTCGTCGTTGTTTTTTCAACAAAGGCGACAAATTTATGCGTTGTTGTTATGGAAAAATTAGTAAGACTATTTTTGTGTCGCTAATATTTTTCGCCTTCAGCGACAAATGATTTTTGTTATTTGTAACTATATACGATGATTAGCAGTGAAAATAAAGCTTATATAACAAAATTTAATCAAAAATATTTAATTTTATTTTACTTTCTAATACTAAAATTCTAATAATTTTTTTTAGTCTAACTGATAATTTATCACAAATAGTGATAAATATAATAGTATCTCTAATGGTTCTTTCTATTTTTCAAAAGTTTTTGCCACATAAGATAAATAGATAGAATGATATAAAAATCTCCTCCAATGATTCTGTCTAAATAGTCTGTTAAACTGATGTGGCATAAAAAAAATATAAGATGTATAGAAAACTGTCTACTTCTAGAAGGTCTGTTAAACAATCTAACTCATTATTTTATTTATTTTTATCAATTTTAATTAATTGTTAGATAAATTTTAGTTTATTTTGAACACGACTACTGGAGATAATTTTTAAATAAATATTGTCTATTAAATAGACATTGTACCAAATAAGCATAATGATTTTTATTTTTTCTACCACATATATTTCAATAGAAATAACAATTGAAGATGCTCAATATTTCCCCACAGCTAAGAATAAATTTGGCCAAAATATGTGGCGAAATCAATGGGGTAGAGTAAAAAATTATCAATATTTTATGGGCGCAAGTCACCATGTTGTGTAACCACTTTTTTTGATTAAATGATTTCGAAAAAAAAGTAAAGAAAAAATAATATGTTATAAAATAATGTAATAAAATAATTAATAATGTAAGATTTATTAGATTATTAACTAAATTTATTTATAAAAAAATATGAAAGATAATATGACAATATTTAAATTAACTTATCTATTCAAAATTTTAATTATCCACATTTAAGTTATACGAATGTCTCAACCATTTGGTAAACAAATTTAGTAAAATTAAATGCCCCTTTCGTAGTTCATGGGAAACAATAAATAGGTTCCAAAAATCCAATAATTATATGTAATTATTATCATTGTATAGTTTCTGTTAATTACCCTTTTATTTAGGTTTAAATTATTCATTAATATAACACAGTTTTAAGATGTCCACGTCAGCGCCATTTTTATTATACAATTGGGTACGTACATGTGTGTTCCAAACAAACGAAAATCTTATTAAAATCTTTAGTTATTGTTTGGACCATATATTTCCAAATTAATATTTTTATGAATAAAATATTATTTTGGAATTAAGTGATTTAAAAAGTCCCACATTGTTTGGAGATGCAAATAATTTGAAGTTGTGCTAGTATAAATACTCGTTTGAAAATGAAGAAATCCCACATCGAAAGGAAACGAGTCTCTTGAGAAATTCTTTACTTATAAAATTCAAGCTTCTTCAACATTAGAAGAGATCCCTGCATCAACACAACTATAACATAGACAACTTAGTTTATTTTCATTAGAATTTACTTCGAGTAGTCAAGTGTTCATAGTTGTTCTTAGTTAAAAATTTTATTTAAAAGTCATTTGATCTGAAAGGCATTTGTAACCCTTTGATTATTTTGTTTTCCATAATTAATACAATCGTTTGACAATTTGATTTAATTGGCGCATATTTTATTTTTCTTTGGACTGTTTAGGTTCGAAGTGGCATGCCCGCATACCTAGGAGACGACCAAATTGTTGTGATTTATACCAACATATATTTTGGCACGCCCAGTGGGACTGACAAGTTTTCAACTTAGAAGATGGTGCAGACTCGCTCGAAGAATCAGGCATCCGACACCCACGGCAGCATTAGCAGCCGAAACGTGTCGGAGGAAGTTGGAACTGGAAAGGAAGCTGGAAGGATTCCGGACACGACAGAAACGTCTACCCAGGATTCGATCCGGGAGCTTTCCTAGAAGTTGGAGACATACCAGGAGACCCAGCAGCAGATGTTGCAGGGAATCATGGACTTGCTGCGCCAACAGGTGCAAACGACTCAAATTGCATCGAATGATGCAAGGCCGACTAACGGCCAGGAGGAACAACAGGTGCAGGCCTTTCAGGCCGTACCTACTGGCAACTCGCCAAGAACTGAGGCACCGGCCTTTCAGGCCGGGTCCAGTGGACACGATGTAAGAGTTATGATGGAACGACAAGTTCAGCCTTACATCCCCCCACCGGCTCGGAACAATGTTCAAGCCGGGGGGCAAGCTGATAACCAAGGCCAGACCGTGAGGGATGGTCGAGAAGAACAAGTGACACAAGCTTTCCAGGCTGTACCCAATGTACATGGAGGGAGAGCAGATGTCCAGCCACACCAGAACCTTCCAGCGCGGAAACAGATTCATGGCGGGGGGCATGCGGAGCATTTTGGACAGAACTTCAGGATTGGACACTATGATGCTCATGCCTACCAAGCGGACATCCACACCCCGGCAAGGAGGAACGGACCGAACTGGATGAACCATGGCCAAGGCATGGATCGGGAGGCCGTCGAGACTATCATCCAAGAGATGATGGGTCTTGCATTCAGAAGAACTGGACGACCGTCTTATAGGAGGCCGTACCCAGACGCTTTCGACCGGATCGAATTTCCTAGGGGATTCAGGTTTCCTGATTTCACCCTATTTTCTGGCGAGGAAAGACAATCCACCGTGGAGCATATAGGCCGCTTCACTATCCAGTGCGGAGAAGCAGCGGCCAATGACTTTCTAAAGCTGCGTTTGTTTGCTAATTCTTTGACAGGTCCAGCTTTCACGTGGTACATCAACCTGCAGCCAAATTCGATCCATAGTTGGCAAGAATTGGAGCAGAAGTTCCACGAACAATTCTACAGGATTGAGCCTGAGATTTCCATGGCAGACTTATCGCGTCTGCGTCAGATGGATGGAGAGTCGGTGCAGTTATTCATAACCCGATTCAAAAAGGCGAGGATCAGATGTCATCTGGATATACCGGAAAGGGAGTTCGTCAAGTTAGCACAAGGCGGATTGAGCTACAAGCTTTGGAAGAAGTTTGAAGGGACAGAATTCCATGACCTGTTCGAGCTGGTGTCTCGAGCCACTCGTTATGAAGGTATTCTAAAGGAAGAGTACCAAAGAAAAAACTCGTCCAGAGGGTCATACTACAAGGACCCGAATACTGAAATTCACTTGGTCGAAGCTGAGGACCAAGAAAATGAGGATGGAACAATTGAGGTGGATGCGGCAGAGGTAGTAGCCACACATCCACATGTCTGCAAGGCTCTTGCTAGACCAGTAAGGAGCCAGAAAGTTCCACAGCTGGTGATGGACACGAGAAAGAATCGGGTCGAACCAGAAAAGGTTTACAGTTTTGACATTTCCAAAGCTGACCAGATCTTTGACCATTTGTTGGCCGACAAGGTAATCAAATTACCTGATGGCCATATTTTTCCTTCAGCGGAAGAGATGAAGAAGAAGTCATACTGCAAATGGCATGGCATGTGGTCACACCAGACTATTAATTGCGTAGTCTTCCAGAATACTATCCAAACTTTGATTGAGAAGGGGACACTGAAGTTCCCAGAGAAAGGAAAAGAGATAATGGAGGTGGACAGCAATCCTTTCCCGTCGGCCGAAGCAAACATGGTTTCGGCCAATATTTCAGACTTGACAAAATCAAGAGTTCAGATTGATCTATGACAAACGTCATCCGGAGGAATTTGGAAAGAGGCGTCAAGTTTAGAAGGGAGTATTCGGCCGAAAAGGCTGAATCTTCTTCTAAGGTGCTTTGTACACGGTGTAAGCACGTGGTTGAGGATAGGAAAATAAAGCGTCCGGCTAGGAATCAAAGCAGCGACATGACAAAGCCAACACTGGAGAACCACAACCAGATTTCTGTTTTCCGACGTCTGGGACCGAAGTTGCGGAACGGACCGGTGAAGCTTGATCAACACCGGGGGGCAAGTTGAGCCCAATTTACAAGTTACCTTTTCCAGAAACCATCCAACAAGATTGGTGTCGGATAAGATCGAGAACCAATAACTTTTAAGCCACCGATTACCGAGGTAGAGCGTTGGTACCGAATTGGATATAGGTCTTATCAACCGCCTACCAAAACTCAAAAGAGGCGGATGCAGCGCCAACATGCTGAGGCAAAGAGGTCGGCTGAAGGAACAAAGATTCATGAGAAGTTCATCAAAAAACGGCCCATAATGATCCAACTGGAAAACAACAAAGAAGATAATGTGTTGAAAGAGTTGGAGTCACACCTCTGTGGTACGGAGGGAAGACCTGAAAATTTGAAGAAGTTGGCTACAGCTTCAGCTCAGAATGTCATCACTTTATCCGGAGCTTCGGGACAAAAAAAGCACCATAGTGTTTGGGTCAAGAAGCAAAGCGCTGAGATGATCTCATGCTTGAGAGACTTGGATGAGGACGTAGTGGATGAGGACATGATAGTTTCCTCAACTGACAAAGCTTTAACGGTTAAATTTGGAACAATGGACGAAGTAGCCATCAACATGATTGCAATTTTGCCGTTAACGTTTGAAGCTCATCCCAACCAGGTTAGTGTGATTGAAGGAGATGTCGTCGAAACTGGAGATGGCAAGGCAGAAATTGTAGAAGGGCCCAAGTATTCAAGGAAAAAATCCATTCAATCTGGCTCCCAACAGATAGTGTTTGAAAAGCCGACTGAAGGGATGGCGCAACATTTGAAACCTCTGTACATCAATGCTCATTTCGACGGAGTACCTATTAATAAGGTTTTGGTAGACAATGGAGCAGCGGTAAATATCTTGTCCGTTTTCATGTTAACCAAGCTATGTAAAAGTGAACATGATCTCGTCCCAACTGATTTGACAGTCAGTAACTTCCAAGGAGGAATTACTAAGGCTAAAGGAGTTTTGCCTATAGAGATTACTGTTGGGGGAAAGTCTACCATGACCGCATTTTTTGTGGTAGAGTCCAAATCCAGCTACAATGCATTACTAGGGCAGGATTGGATTCATGCAAGCTTGTGCGTACCGTCTTCTTTACATCAGACATTGTGGTTTTGGAATGGCAAAGAAGTTGAGGAGGTTCAGGCCGATAGCCGGCCTTTCTTAGTCAGTGCCAATGCAGTTGAGGCTTGGTACTATGAAGAGGAAGTTGGTCTTGTCCAATTTTTTGGCAACAATAAACATGGCCGTCCTGCAGGGGTTACGGCCTAGAAGGATGTCAGGGTGCCTCATAAGATGGAGAAAGAGGTAATGACGGATCAGCTGGAAGCAAAGAACAACAGTCAGAAGCTTTAGTAGTAGGATCGTGTCTGGAGAAAACACGTGTAGCTACATCTTTGGCAGGGCACCGAAACATAGAATGGGTATATTTTTCCCACCAATCTTCAAAGTTTCGAGTTTCATTGGGATTGCACATGAAAGGAATGTACTTGAAAGCATAACTCGATCATTTGAATGCAACATTGCCTTTTTCATACTCATCTATGGTAGAGAAGGACGACCGATGAATGGAGCATTGATTGAATGAATATACCCATGGCACAGGGACAGCTTGACAAAGACCGAATTGCCGAGCAACAAGGTTCGGGCAATAGACTTCTGCGCCACATTGATTGGATTTAAACCTTCGGCCGAAAGGAAGGTCTCGGTTGAGTAGTATGCTAGACCAAATTAATTTTAATGACTTCATCCGTGGAAGGTTGCTTTCTACGCCTGAATCAGGTTTAAGTGCCGAGTCCAGCCAGGCAGGAAGGAATGAATATTTGGTTGGCTCAGTAAACGCTTCTGGGGCCCTGTGACGGGTGGAGTAGAAGAAGTCAAAGCAAGCCGTGGCGGAATGACCCAACAAGCCCATATGTAGAATTTGCTATCCTAGAAGAGTATTGGGCTAGCTAGTTGTGAGAGAATGCCTCTTTTCTGGGAAATAAGCATGAAGCCAAAGCTGTAGTATCCAAAGGGGACCAGAATGGTGAGGATCCATATCAGACTTGACAACGTTGTTTATTCCACGGTATAGATGGCCGAGAACGAGTGGTCCAAATGCGTATGGTGAGCCAGATGCAAGAGCCTCTGCTATATGGATATATCCTTTCGTTACCTGCACTAAAGCTACACAAAAGACGTACCTACATAGCCAAATAAGGAGGAAGGCGAGATGTTCTTTTTCTGAGGGAGGATTATCTTTTCCACGGAGTGTTTTCAGAAAATAACAGTAAGATGATTCTTGCTTTGGGAATTTCGCTTTTTCATAACGTGGTAGTCCACTTTGCATCGAGGGAGTAATTGAAAGGAGTTCACCATGAGGTCTGATGCCGAGGAAAGCTGCCAGATCCAACAAGGTGGGTGTCATCATGCCGAACCGGAAACTGAAAGTGTTGGTGACTGAAGACCAAAAGCATAATGCGGCAGCTAGAAGACCCTTGTCGCATGGAATGTTGAGACATGACAGACATATCACAGCATAAATTCCAGATTTTCGCCAGATGTCGCCGTAATGAGGATCCAAGCGATCAACCCATGAGATCCAATCTGAAGGCGTGACAGGCCATGATTTGAAAGGCTTGGGGTCTTTCCACTTAGTCCAGTCCAAGGTTTTCAAAGAGAACGGCAAAGTTCTGTCTGGTCGGGATTGAAATATTGAATCCACTTCTCGAGGCATTTTGTCTTTGAATCGTGGTCCAAGGCTACATTCTTTCAAAAGTAAATTCCTTTCGATCAAAAGTCTATCATCCACGGCATCCTAGGAACGTCTAATGGCGTGTTCAAGTTGTGCCACGTACGGAAGTTTGCTTTTGTCAACAGCCTGCAAATAAAGCCATTTAAAAGTTCAGATACGGAAAAAATGAATGTTGACTAAGTGCTTTAGCAATCAAAGTCACTCATACATGAGGTTGAGACGGTGCATCAAGAGCTTCATTGGTTTGATTTTTCTGGTTTTCATGAGGGATGGTCCGCATGATTGCAACTTTAAGGCCGAATACCTGAAAATAAGATTTCGATTTAATTTTAAAAAAAAAAATTATTTTTATTTCATTTTATTTTTATTTTATTTTTTGGTTTCGGTGGGTTTAGTGTTGCAGCCCAATGATCAGCCTTTGTTCAGAATGCAGCCCATTTGCGCCCAGGTCCAGCTTCTCCAATCCAAGCCTTCAGCCCATGTATCTAGCTGAGATTCCAGCCCGGGCCCGTCTCCAGCAATCCAGATCCACGCATCCTCAGCCCGCGTGCGCATAAGTCCAGCAGCGGCCCATGTCCAGCCCGCGTGCGCATGAGTCCAGCAGCGGCCCGTGTCCAGCCCGGGTGCTCGTGAGTCCAGCAAGCAACCCGTTTCCAGCCCGTGTTCCACGCGTTTCAAGCCCAATCCACGCCTGCTTCCACGGTTCAGCCCAAGTCCACACGGGTCCAAACCGCTCCGGCTCACGCGCTCCAAACCCGATTGCCGAATCCATTTTTTTTTTCGGCACTGTGCATCTTCTTCTACAAATCGCTCCAGCATGCAGCGCTCCAGTCCAAGCTTCCAGCCCGCGTTCTGCAAATCCAGCAGCAACCCGCGTTTGACCCGCACCCAGTTTCCAAACCCGCTTGCCACACCCATTTGTTTCATGCACTGTGGATCGTCTTCTCCAACTCGACGCCGCTGCGGAGCCCATCCTCACCGCCACTGCGAAGATTTCCACCCCACTCGCCGCTGCGAAGATTTCCACGCCACTCGCCGCTGTGAAGTGCAACGTCCAGCCGCCGTTGAGAAGCCAGTCCGTCCAACAGCCGTGTGCGAATCCAACGTTCAGCCGCAAGCGAAGTCTGTTCCACCGTGTGCAAGCGAAGTCTGTTCTGCCGCTGGGAAGAAATCCACGGTGCCGATGCGAAGCCCAAACGTCCCGCAGCCGTGAGCGTGAAGAGCCGCAGCCGTGAGCGTGAATAATCCGCAGCCATTGAAGCCGGGATAAGTTTCCGGCATATGAATAAACATATACATAAATATATACATATATAAACACAAACGGGCTAATGTATGGCCGGCAGGAAAAAATAAATGAAAAAAAAAAAGAGAAGAAAAGGGAATGTTTACCTGATAGTGGTACTGCAAGGAACTGTGCAGCACGGAGCAAGTTTGGAATCTGATTCGGCGGGCGTGGAGAGCACTGAAATAAAAGAAAACAGTCAAAAAATTTGGAGATAAAAATTCTGGCATAATTGTTTGAGAAACAAATGACATACAATGAATCAAAAGGTGGAGTTGCCGGCTAGGTTGAAGGATTATACCTATATGTTATATATATGTATATATTTATGGTATAAACTTAAATTGTGCAATTTGGAAAGAAAGCACGGTCAAGCATGGAAGGTTGAAATTTGCATGGTCTTTATGGAAACTAAATCTTTGGCTAATTGGAATTAATTAAGTGATTGAGGCCAAAGAATTTGGAAATATCTGAATATATAGAATTTAAAGGAAATAAGCATTATTTGTGTATATAGGGACCGGTTGATTACACATTGAAATGGAATTATATATAATTATATATATAATTTCTATTTGACAGTTAAAAAAAAATTCAAAATCATCTTGCTTTGCAATTTTATTTGCTTCAACAAAATTACAAAGCAATGGGGGCAATGTTTGGACCATATATTTCCAAATTAATATTTTTATGAATAAAATATTATTTTGGAATTAAGTGATTTAAAAAGTCCCACATTGTTTGGAGATGCAAATAATTTGAAGTTGTGCTAGTATAAATACTCGTTTGAAAATGAAAAAGTCCCACATCGAAAGGAAACGAGTCTCTTGAGAAATTCTTTACTTATAAAATTCAAGCTTCTTCAACATTAGAAGAGATCTCTGCATTAACACAACTACAACATAGACAACTTAGTTTATTTTCATTAGAATTTACTTCGAGTAGTCAAGTGTTCATAGTTGTTCTTAGTTAAAAATTTTATTTAAAAGTCATTTGATCTGAAAGACATTTGTAACCCTTTGATTATTTTGTTTTCCATAATTAATACAATCATTTGACAGTTTGATTTTATTGGTGCATATTTTATTTTTCTTTGGACTGTTTAGGTTCGAAGTGGCACGCCCGCATACCAAGGAGACGACCAAATTGTTGTGATTTACACCAACAGTTATAAACTATCGATGATAGATAGTGACATGCATTATCTAAAAGTGAAGTTTTTATCATAAAATAGGAACATGTATGTTCCTAACATCAAAAACTATTAAATTCAAAATAAATATTCATGCATATCATATGCACCGATTTATTACTATATATACATACAGTGTTAATAAATAATTTCGACCAAACAAGTGGTGAAGACCTAGTACCAATCAAGGCCACCACAAACGGTTTAATGATTCCAAAAAATCATGCTAAGAAAGGAAATAAATAATGAAAAAATCAATTATCACTTCTCCAAGGCTGAGATTATAATATATATATTTATTTATTTATTGTTAGATTATACAAATGCAGTAAAATACTTATTTTTATTTCTTTTTTTTTTAATAATGAATCAAATTTTGATTCAAATCTTTAATGTATATAATATTATAAGGGAAGATATTTATTGATAATTTTTATATATTTTGTCACATTGGAATATATTATACTTGTTGCTCGTAGTAGCTCTATCCGTAGCCGACATAAAATAATCTATTAATAAATGTTATTATTTGCCAATATTTTTTTTTATAATTATTACAAATAACACATTATGCCAAAAGTGTGGATCCACAATATTAAATGGGCAATACAGAACAAAAATCTCATGATAAAAAATAGTTCCCGACACAAAATTATTGTGTCGTCGATATTGTAAGAAAACAATAACACAACAACGTTGCCAAATTGTTTCGTCACTATGTAACATCCCGTTTTGAGAAAAATAGTAAAAAATTTCAAGTTTGACCAATTTGACTTTAAGTGGGTCCTAGGGTTGACTTTTTGTGTGGTTATATTTTGGTTTTGACTTTGGTACCGTTGCGTAGAGCTTGTCGATACGAGTCCGTAGACTAGTAGTATGTTTGATTCGGAGTTAAGACCAGGAAGTTATGGTCATTTTAGTGTGAAAGGATTTTTAGTAATTTGGCAAAGACTGATATTTATGGGTGAGAAATGACTATTTTGCCCCTGTCTTCTTTTTTAAAAATTTCCAGAATTCTGGAATTTTCTCACGCACACCCCCCCCCACACGCCTCCCCTCCCCCTTCGCCGGCAGCCGCCACACCATGGCCGGAGTTGGCCGACCACCACCCCTAGATCGAAGCCGGCAATCTCCTCTTCCTCCCCGTACCGGTGGTTCACCGTGAAACGACCCAGATCGCCGAAAATCGTAGCAAAACCGAGAGACCGCGCAAACCGTACACAGTCGCGACACCACCTTTGGCCGGCCGGATCTCACTGTTCTTGTGGAGTTAGGGAGCGTGCTTGGTACCGTTGGAAAGCTGGTACGACGATCTACATTTTGGTACCGAGATTGACCCAGGAAACCGCCGGAACACGATGGAAAACGGCAGTGAAGTCTCAGAAAAACCACCGCGACAGCGACCTTTCCACCCCGATCTACTCCGATCGCCGGCGAGTGGCACGACACAGCCACCACCACGAGCTTCAGACTGCGCCGGCAACCAGATCTGCAGCTGGCCGGACTCCAGTGACCACCCCACGCGCTGCCCACGCGTCGCCGCCGTCTTCCTCCATGAGCCGCCGCCGATCTCATCCTTTTCCGGCGAGTGGGTGCTCACCACCCATTCCAACACTTTCCTAGGGTCGTGGGCAAGCTTGCTGTACCTTCAATTTGATCTAATTTTGGTCGGATTCGAAAACGCCCAATCCCGGCCGAGGTTCGATCTTCCGGGACCAATTCCGACTATTGGCTAAGACGAATCCTGAAATTGAAGGTAGATTCTCATTCCTTGCATCTTCAATTTCGTTTCGGTATAAATTTTTCTGAAATCGGATTTGAAATGGGAAAATACATGTATTTTGGGGATTTTTACTGATTTGAGACATTTTCGTAATTTATGAAAATATTGGGGTATTTCCGTAATTACTGAAATTGCTGGGCAATCTTGTAATTAGTGTTTTAATCTTGTAATTGGAGACTTAGATGACTCCTCTGAGCCGTTGGTTAGTTTCGGTAATTTAAAGAGTGTTTTGGTAATTTATTTTAAGTATTCGTGCACGTTCGAGGGCTGGATCGGAGATCCAGCAAGAGCACGCGTCAGACCAGTGAGTGCATTTATTTTCTAAATCATTTGGGAATATATGCTATATTTGATTTGAATTCTATAAATTTGTTTGAATTGAATTTTCCTTATGCATTAAATTTTAATTATTAAATATGTTTTTAATGATTTAAATATTTGCATGAGTTTGATTATATGATTTGATTTATAAGACTTGGATTTATGAATTTGGATTTATACGATTTGGATTTATATGGATTTGATTTATATGATTTGGATTGATATGATTTGATTTATGGATTTGGATATGGTTTTAGATTCATACGATTTTGAATTTATGGGTTGGAGCCCATGGTATTTGGTTTTAAATCCGTTTTGGATTTAACAAATGTTTCTACTTGCCATTTTATACAAACATGATTTACAAATAAATTTAATGTTTCTTGTTGAGATTATATTTATGGTTTTAATGATTGATTCGTGATTTCAATGATCGTTTTAAATTACGTTTTTGCCCCATAAATCGTTTTATAATGATTTAATGATTTTGGAGATAAAACTAAGGGGTTTGCGAAATGATTTTCAAAACGGGGAACTTTTCAACTGAGTGACGTAAGGTTTGAGTGTAAAGAATTTAAATACTAAACTTATATTTTGTAGTTATCTAGGAGCACTCACGGAGATATTTATATCTCACGTTTTGTGTTTTTAACTTCGTTCCCTAGGTCCTAGCTGCAGGTTCTCGTGAGCTATCGTCGGCATCGCATCCGCTTATCGCATTCGCACTCGACTTCCGCTACTACTTCTTCTTATGTATTAATCATGTTCTCTTTATTCTGTTTATTGTTGGATTTGTATCATTTATATTTTGTTATCTCACTTAGTGATTCTGTCATTCCCACATTCTCCCTAATATGTTATGTTATTTATTTCAGTACGGCTAGTTGTTTGTTGCAATGCATATCGTATCAACTTTTTTTGTCCTATTTATTATTTTATTGTTTATTGAACTCCTTTTCGGATGAGGATTCTGTCGGCTGCCCTGAAGGGTTCTGGTGGAATCTTCCTCAGGCAGGGCCTCTCCGGTTAATCTGGAAGGATTTCCGGGGCGGGTCCTGTCAACTAGCACCAAATACATTCAGCTACATGCTTTCGACAACTGTCGTGAAAAATTTGCGAACCAAATACATTCAGCGATACATGTTCTTCATTTGTCGCGAAACAGTTGCGCACTAAAACCATGTCACTAAATAAATAGGCACGAAAAGTAATTAACAAACCAAAAATACTTTTTGCGACAAATGTTCTACATTTGTGGCGAAAACTTTGCGCAGCAAAAATCTTTCACAACACAAGAAGATAAAGTATTGCTGAATAATTAGAACTCGTGAAAAAAGTGTCACATGTGTGGCCAATGATGGGTAAAAGGAAATGCCTGCGTTTCTAATGAGGTCCACTTAACGACACATGCATTTTGTGTCTCTAATTTAGAAAAAGGCGATGCAAGTGTCGCCAATAATAGGCAAAATGTGATATGCGCGTCGCTAATGAGGGGTTTGGACAAACATGATGAGTCGGAATTTAATTCAAACATACTACAAATTAATTCACAACTACCATAATTATTTCATAGCACCAAAAGAATCAATTCACACATATCATTCTCTATCTATAAATACGTACCTTCTATATTTTACAATCCACTCTTCATTTTTAATTCTCTTCCATAAATACGTATACCTCTATTTTGTTTGAATATCAGCTATTATTCTAAATTATTCAGTTGATATTCTTTTAAAGTAAAAGGAAAGAATGAAATATTTATCAAAAAAGACAAAAAATTCTCAACAATGCATAGATATTTTTATATTCTTTTTCTCTTCGGTTTAGGTGATAATCATTCAAAATATAAGCAAAGTTTAAAATATCGTTGACTATTGTGCTCTTTGATGTGATGGTCCCACAACAAATCATCGATCTATATGCCTCAGGTATTTCCCCTACCTAAAAATCAAATGTTTGATTCTTTGATCTTTAGATGATGGTCGAAGCTAGATTGCCTAAGAAATTTTTTTGGCAAACTAGGATTGAAGAGAAGCTTCATTGGTGGAAGCAAGTACGAGGACCGAGCCAGCAGATAAAAATGCTGAATATATTGTTTGTTATGTATAATGCAAAAGAATTTCAAGTTTGCATAGAAATTCTTTATGATTTTTCTCTTAGATCTAGCTAATACTCTTTCAAAATGGAAGCAAATGATAAAATATTTTTGATATTGATGCTCTTTGATGTAATAGATCCATTGCAAATCGTCGATCTATGGACCTATGATAGTTCACCAAACTAAAGATCAAAAATTTCATTGTTAGTACACTAGATACGTGTCCAACATGGTGTCAGAAAATGACAATCAAAACTTGGACAAGACTCACCATAATATGTTTACTCGGTCATTTTTCAATTGCCAAAATTGATTGAAAATTTATATAAACTTGTTTATATGCTCACCCGGTCTTTTTCCAATTACCAAAATTGATGAAAAATTTATATAAATATATTTGTTATGTAATATCAATATAAAATAATAATATTTTTATATATTTTATTAGAGATTTTTTGTATATATATATATATATATATGTATATTCTTTTAGCATAGAAATCTACTGCAAAAGAACAAAAAAATAAAAGGAAACAGAGTTTTAAATATGTATATACAATTGGGTACGTACATGTGTGCTCCGAACAAACGAAAATCTGATTAAAATCTTTAGTTTTAAATTATCGATGATAGATCGGGACATGCATTATCTAAAGTGAAGTTTTTATCATAAAATAGGAACATGTATGTTCCTAACATCAAAACTATTCAATTCAAAATAAAATATCCATGCATATCATATGCACCAATTAATTACTATATATACACAGTATTAATAAATAATTTCGACCAAACAAGCGGTGAAGGCTTAGTACCAATCAAGGCCATGACAAACGGTTTAATGATTCCACATAATCATGCTGAGAAAGGAAATAAATAAAGAATGATTCAATGGCAGAGTATTAAATATTTGATTTGATGTATTTTGATTATAGCAGGATATTATTTATTGTTATTTAAATTTTAGTTTTAATTAGGAAACTAAGAGATATAATCTTATTATTTATTTATCAGTGGTTAATCTAATTAGGAAATAAAGAAAAATTTTCTTTTTTTATTTTTGAAATATTTTAGTTGAGTATTTTGGGGTTTTATTAGGTTGTTTATATATATAGATGATTTTGAAGTATATATAAAAGAAGTTGATTTAATTTGATTAATATTTTGAATTTCTCATTTCTTTTATCAATTTTTTAATATTATGTAGAATCAACAAATCTTTGACATCTGGTTGTGGTATTTATGAGACTTTGAAGTTTGTAAAAAAAAAAAAAGTTGATTATGAATAATATTTTGAATTTCTCAATTGTTTTCAATTTTTGAGTGTTTGTAGAATCAATAAATCTTTGATATCTGATTGTGGTATTTATGAGAGATTCGACAGAGTTTGAATTATAATCATTTTTTTATTCAATTAATAATAATAATAATAATAATAATGATGATGATGATGATAAAAAGATGGTTAGAAAGTTAATGTAGAAATTTATATACTGTTTACTCTTTTACTTCTTTTGCATTAACTTTGAATTAGTCAAATAATGAATGTTAGAGGAAGTTTTGTGTTCTATTTTATTAGTAGTAGTTGCAATTAGTGGTCAGTTATTTCATTGTCAGTGAGTCAGTAGTTTTTGTGGATTTGTTACAAACTCTCCTATTTAAAGGTAGCAACTCCAAAGCATATTTTTTCTGTCCAGGACACATTCGAGGTCCTCCTCCGAATGGGATATATGAAAATGGAGCTGGTCCTTCTCCTTCAAATTAAACTAAATGGCTCAAACCTTTCTGGATCCGGAAAGTATTTCGGGTTTTTATGAGTTGCAAAAGCATGCCAGTGTATCTGCATATCATACATATCAAAATTGTAAAAAGATTTAATTTGAAAATAATTGCCAGTAGAAATTGTAGATATATTATTAAAATCTTGAAAGATTTAATTTGATTCAAATTAAATTTTAAAGATTCCAGTTCAAATTAATCAGAAAAATAATATGTATTATATATATACAAATTAAAAAATGAAAGTTGTATACCATAAGATGTTTAAACTTCTGATCTAAAAAAATATTTTCAATAGTTATTACTGAACAAAGCCTACAAATATAGTGTTATATATAATTATAGAATAACTAAATGACAATCGGATTGATATTAACAACAAATAGAGTCATGCTATAAAATATTTATTAAATTATATTAATATATTATTATTTTTATATGTATATTATTTAAATATAGATAGATTGACTTTTATATAGATAAGAAAAATAAACCTAATCAATATTTAGTAATACTACAAACAAAAATATTTATTTACTAAATACTAGTGAGATATTATTAGTTGAAATATTTATATAATTTAAATATTAATTAATAAACTTTAAATAAATAAGTAAATTAAAAAATAAATTAATTAAATATTGTCACACAATCTTTCGTATTATTTGATAAATAATTTTAGTTAATACTTAGATAAATTTAAATTATTATTAAATATTACCACACCAATAGTTATATTATTTAGTAAAAAGATTGTTATACTTTCAGTAACTAAAGGAAGCCGCAGATATACCAATTGACAAGGATTTGGCATCAAAACTTTGAATTTAATTCGAGTACGATATATATGATATGCATGAATATTAGATGTAGACAAAACAGGAAAACATAAATAAAATAAAATAAAAAATTAGATATGCTTCGAGTTAGAGGTGTAAAGTGGGTCATACTGTGCTGGTCCAGTCTATTTAAAAGTCGGTCCGTTCGTGCTTATACCAGCTCATTTATTTTTGGTGTCGTGTTCATATTGATCAATTTAATTTTTGTACAATGTCAAGCGTGCTATGGGCCCATATTCGTATCATATTCGTGCCGAGAACATATGTGATGCTCGTGTCAAATATAAATCGTGCCTATGCTTGTGCCAATTATATTTTGCACATTTTTAATAATATAAATTATATAGCTGTATAAAAATTATTCAAAATAAATATTAAAAATAAGTTAAAATAAACAGTAAAATAATGCATTTTATTTTTTAATTGGTAAATAACACAATAAGTATTTACAAACAAAAAAATAAATAAATAAATATTAATAATTTTATTTTATATATTTTATTCCAAATCTATATTTGAATTTAAATCTTGAGAAATAATCAACTAAGTCATCATTCTAATTTTGAGTTTTAGATTTTAATAGAGTAATTTTACAATCTATTATTGTAAACTAATTTTTTATAAAATTGATTTTATATGATAAAATTTTTATTATTGTTTGGAATGTGCTAAGTTTGTATTTTGGCTAAATTGGTAATATGTATATTCATGTGACTTGTCATGTCTTTATGTCGTGTCTGACACATAACATGCTTAGCTTTGTCTGTGTCGTGCTTGGTTTGTCATGTGTATGTATTGTGCTTAGCATGTCATGTGTCTTTGATGTGCACAGTCTATTACAGGCTCTATTAAGTGCTTCGTGTTGAACATAGCATAGTTTACAACGTACCACTATTGTGCTCAATGTGTCGTACTCGTACGGCCCATACATTTTTAAACCTCTAATTTAAGCTCAACTGCTTCCCAACAATCCTGAGCAAATTATTCATCCTTCTATCTGGCTTCCTTTCCTTCGATTGAAACTTAAACAATGGACCAAACAGTATCCATAAATCTTCTTCTTCTTGTACCCATTTTTGTTTTCATTACTTGGAAGCTCTTTTCCTCCACATCTTCCAAAAGGCCACCAGGTCCAACTCCATGGCCTATCATTGGCAACCTTCTCCAAATGAAGAATGTCTCTCCTATCGAAATGGCCAAGCTTGCCAAAATCTATGGACCCCTCATTTCGGTGAAACTTGGCAGAAGACTCTTCGTTGTTGCATCTTCGCCTTCAGCTGCATCTGAAATACTCAAAACCCACGATCGTCTATTCTCTTTCCGATACATACCGCCGGAGGAGAAGAAGAAACCGGAAGATGATTATTTTCCGGCGTCGCTTATGTGGGCTCCCGACTGCAACAGCAAGTGGAAGATGCTAAGGTCTCTGTGCCGGGCTGAATTGTTTACGACTAAAGCGATAGAGTCACAAGCCGATTTGAGAGAAAGGAAAATGGGCGAAATGGTAAATTACTTGAATGGTAGAGAAGGGCGAGTGGTAAAGTTGAGAGATGTAGTGCACACCGCTGTTTTCAACATGTTGTCTTCCATCATATTTTCTAAAGATTTGATGGGATTCGGAGATGATCATAAAGAATCTGGTGGACTCAAGAGTCTTCTTGAAACGGTGTCGGATCTTTGGGGAAGCACAAACGTATCAGAGTTTTTTCCTATATTAGAAGGCTTTGATCTTCAGGGAATACAAAAGAAAACCATGTATTTTGTTATGCAAATTTACAGTAAATGGGAACATCTTATCAAAGAAAGAAGAGAAAGCCGCAATAATAATATTACAGCAAAAGAACGTGATTTCTTGGACGCCATGCTCGAAAATGACTTCTCTGATCACCAGATCAATCTATTGGTTCTGGTAATTATATCAAAATTAATGTTTTTCTATTTTTATTTTCTTTTTATTTTTAAGTTCCTTAGATGTTGTTTAAACTTTGGTTGAAGATGTTGAATTGCTGTTTCTCACGTGTAGGCCGATCTGGTTTCTTTTAGACTCTTTATAGATTTTTATTTTTTATATTTTTTAAAATAGAGTTAAATTTTGAATCTTTAACTTTAAAAGACTCTGTTTTTAATATTTTATTAAAATTATTACTAATTTTAATTTCTTTTTTCTCTAACAAAAAAAAAAATATTAGGACTGCTTTTCAAGTTTCAAAAAGACTCTTTTAATATTTTTAAAAATATTTTTTTAAAAGACTGTTTTAATAATTTAGTACTTTTTTTAACTTTTAGAATGGAATTATTAAATTTTAAATCTTAATTCAAATTTTTTTCTGTTTTAATATTTCATCAAAATTATTAAATTTAATTATCATTTCTTTTATATTTTTTCTAATAAAAAAATATTATCAACAAAGTTTTAGAAAATAATCATCATTCTTCGTATTAATATATATATATATATATATATATATGTGTGTGTATCATCCACACTCCTTGATTGTAATTTTCAAATTTATGGGGATTAAATTGTAATTGATGAAAATTTTAAAGAGTTTAGATGAAAGACACTTTTTTGTCTTTTAACAAAGTTTGAGCACATTAGCTACATTAATATATATTATTATCTTTTTTGGTTTGCAGGAAATGTTCAATGCAGGTGTAGAAACTTCTACCACTGCAATCGTGTGGGCAATGGCTGAGCTGCTGAATAACAAAGAAACCATGAAAAGAGCTTAGAAGAGAGTTCGACCAAAACTCCACCATTACAGAATCAGATCTCTCTAAGCTAGAGTCACTGAGATTGCACCCACCAGGACCGTTCCTTCTTCCACACTGTGCTTCTGAAACTTGTCAAGTCATGAACTACACGATTCCGAAGAACTCTAAGGTTTTTGTGAATGTTTGGGCAATCGGACGCGACTCGGAGATCTGGGAAGATCCATTGGCTTTCAAACCGGAAAGGTTCATTGAGAGATCATCAGAATTTGGTTATTTCAAATATTTTCCTTTTGGAGCAGGAAGGAGAAGCTGTCCTGGAGTACCAATGGGGTTTAAGCAAGCTCCATTGGTAATGGCCTATTTGCTCCATTCCTTCGATTGGTCTCTTCCAAATGATGATCACTCAATGATAGATATGAGTGAGAAAGTTGTTGTTGTATTGGAGATGGAAAAACCTTGGCTACTTGTTCCTTCCAAGCCCAAACTTTAGGGATTTTTATTTTTATTTGCATGGTTGGAAATAAATGGGTTTTTAACGTTTATTTTAGAAATAAATTTGTTGGAATAAAGTCGCAACACTTTTTTTTATTAGAGGTGGGCAAAATCTGATCAAACCAACCTAGATCGTTATTTTTTGTCCAGTTTCGTTTGGTATATAAAAAGTAAACAATTTTGTTTAATTTATTATGTAAAAAAATCGTAACTAACAGTTTAGTTTGCAATTTAAATGATTTTCATACCAAACCAACTTAAACCGCCTACTTGTATATAATATATTTTTTATATTTTTTATGTTTGAGATATGTATGCAATTTTTATTATGGATTATAATATTTTTAATTTGGATTTTAAATTGTAATATGTTTAAGTTGAATTTAGTACTGTAATATTAAAATTAGTTTAGACTTTAGACTATATTATTAAATTAAGTTTTGACGGTAGAATTAAATGATGGATCATTAGTTTATATTTTAATTAGAGTTTGGACTATAATATTTAGATAAATAATTAAATTGATGTTTCATTAATAATTATGTTATTTAACTTTTAGTTGGTTTATAATTTATTATATAAATGAAAATGCAATGAAAAATGAGCTGTAAATCTGCAACAATAACAAATGGATCGAAGCCCAAATTGCTCAACCAAACCAAACCGTTTATTAATAGTTTAGTTTGATTTGAATGATTCTAATAGTTTAGTTTGGTTTGTTACTAAAATAACAAAAAAACAGTCCAAATCAGACTACATCCACTCCTACATTTTATTTTAGAAAACAACTAGTTATCACAATTTAATAACAGATTACCAATAAAACTTACATAAATTTCTAATAAATAATTTTTTTATTAAAATATTGAAATTAAAAATTTAATTTAATTAATTGTATTTAACCTGGAAATATATTATTTATTACTCAAAGTAGCTCTAGCTGCTGACATACGATAATCTATTAAAATAGGATAAACTAATATTTTTTATGTTTTGTTTTCATTATTCTCGTCAAGTTGTTGAAAAAAATTTGTAGAGAAAACAGAAGAGAGGAATACGATGAAAATGATTCGAAAGGACAAAACAATACACTTTAATGGAATACACGTTAGTTCCTGATCACCAGGATTCCCTTAAGAGCGAATACTGACTATTCTCTTCTTTTTTTTTTTGGTAATCTNGAACAATAATAAAAAAAGAAAGATGGAGAGATAGAGACTACGAAGTAGTTGGTATTATTTAGGAGATGTATTTAATCAAAATTTAAAAAAAAAAATTATGAAGTTAAAAAATTTAGGTGTATTCAATATAAAATTTTAAAAATTTATAAAGCCATAAGTATTTAATCTAGACTTTTAAAAATTTTAAAATCAGTTATTCAATTAAAACTTTTTAAAAGTTTATAAATTCATTAGGTATTCAATTTGTCAATGACTTTTAAACACTTTTATAAATGAAAGACTTTTAAATTTTTTAATCAAAAATGAAAATTTTATGCTCATAAAAGTCTTTCACTCTCCTCCAAAACTTTTGTAGACTTTGAAAAACTTTTTAAATGATTCCAATTAAATTTATATTATACATTATTTTAGAATTATTTCCTCATCATCTCTCTTTTTCTCTCTCTCTCTCTCTATTGTGAAACCAAAGTCTAAAAAAAATTCATAATTTTCTTTTATTCTCTTTATTATATATTTGCTAATAATTAATAATATTTTTTATTTTTTCTAAAAATGCAACTTTTGATTTTTTTTAATATATAAATATAACAAAGTGCAATAAACCTGTGATTTGCTTTGAGAAAAGACCTAAATGACTATTTTTCTTTATTATTTTTTATGTTCATTTTTTTTGCTTAATATGAAAAATAGAATATCTAATATATTTTTAAATACTAAAAAATAAAAATAATTATGAATTTCAGTAAATAATTTTTGAAATAAATTTTTCTGAGGTAATTTATATTTTTATTCTTTTAAAAAGTATTTTATTTGATGTAAAAAATATAATTATACTCCTATGTATTCTATATTATATTTAAAAATTAATGAAGGTATACTAAAATGTTTTTTGAAAGGAAAATCGACAGAACTGTATAAAAATATTTCATAGCTATGTGAAATGATATAAAAGTCTTTAAACAAGAAAGTTTATGAAAATCGTTCAAATTTATAAGTTATTNTTAAAAAAAAATGTACGATTTAAAAAAACGCTTATGAATATATTTTAAAGTCATAATTGAATTCTCAGGATATAAACAATTATGAGAATTTGATCAAAAAAAAAAAGAAAAAAAACAATTATGAGAAAGATCAGAAACCCATGATAATACTGTATAATTAGGAGGCAACTCACACTCATACACACCCCCATAAACTCTTCCAGTACCACGAGGCACAAGCTAGCTCCATTCAAAAATGTCAACAGCGGAGGTCCCATCAATTATCAAGAACAGGCTCCATGGAAAGGTGGCAAGCGGTGCCAGCGGAATCGGCGAAGCCACAGCACCCCACTTTGCCCACCACGGCGCACATGCCGTAGTGATCGCCGACATCGGCGACGACAAAGGCCGCAGCGTAGCTGCATCGATCGGCTCCGACCGCTGCACCTTCATCCACTGCGACGTCACCGACTAGAGCCAGGTGAGGTCGCTGGTGGACTCCACGGTTTCCGCGTATGGCCTCCTCGACGTCATGTTCAGCAATGCCGGCATCATCACCCGGAGCCCATAAACCGTGACGGACCTGAACTTGTCGGCATTCGACAGGGTCTTCGCGGTGAATGCACGCGGCATGGCGGCGTGTGTGAAGCACGCGGCACGCTCCATGAAGGAGAAGGAGGTGAAAGGGAGCATAATATGCACGGCGAGTGCGCTGGCGTCGAGGGGGTACGAGTACGGGACGGACTACGTGATGTCGAAGCACGCGGTGCTGGGGCTGGTGAGGGCGGCGAGCTTACAGCTGGCAGGAGATGGGATCAGCGTGAACTGCGTGTCGCCGGGAACGGTGGCGATGGCGATGATGTGCGACAGCTTGAAGATGGAGAAGGAGGAGGTGGAGACGCTGTCGTGGTTGAAAGGAGTGCTGAAGGAGAAGCACGTGGCTGACGCGGTGGTGTTTCTGGCTTCCGATGACTCCGAGTTCGTCACCGGCCATAATTTGGCTGTCGACAGCGTATTCGTAGATCGCCAGTCGAGGAAGTAGTTTAATTCATGGTGTTGTCGACTAAATGATCGCATCGCTAGCACTCGCTGCCTCTAACGTTAGTCCCTCGTAGAAAAAGTTAATTTTATTGTTTTACCCCCTGCTGGTTTTTGTTTTACTTTGTAGTTTCATTCGGGGTTAAAATTATATTATGATCTTGTCGATTGTATTTGTGATGCGTGAATGTCATTCGTGGCTTTTTCACTTTTGGACTCCATAAAATAAAATATAGCAATTTAAAATCCATTTGAAGTAATTCATATTTATACAATCAGTTTTCCGTCATGCCGGTGTATAAATGGCTATAATAGTAGTCATTTACCATTTAAATGAATACTTATAACTTTTTAAAAATAAATAATAATAACCAAATAATATTCTATCCCTCGACATCATTTGTATTAATCACCTTAATTTGAAAATAAAATAATAATATCCAAAAAAAAATGGATGAGAATCAAGATATTCCAGTACATCAATCAATAAAAGCTCAGAATAATAATGGTAACAATGATAGTAGTGATTACAAGAAGGATGACAACCATGGTGATCTAGGGTGTAGCAAATATCATATAAAATGCCTAATGAACTTGCATCCCTATTAGCAGAAGAGAAAGAAAAAAATTTACCACTACAACAGTTCCAACGGCCAGACAAGGCTTAGATCAATTATTAGACACATTCCAGTAGCTGATAACATACCTAGTCAACAATAGAGATGTTTCTATGTAAATGGGATTTTACAATTTGGATATGACAATAAATATCATATATAGAATCCTGATCTTCAGTATCAAAATCAAAATTTGAAGCTTATAAGACACATGAGCAAATGGCTGTGATGCTATATGCAGACTTGAGGATGATGAAAACCATAAAACTTATTTCTCTCAATTTGTGCCCGATGGTGCCGTTCAGAGCCAAGAATTACACAAGCACTACCTCTTTGGTACATCATCTGTTTTTGCTTCCAGATGTGTGCTCTCCGAGCTTCCTAAACAAGAACACAACCACAGAGAATTCCCCAATGGAAGCAACAAACATTTCAGACTATGCTAGGTGGGTCTCCTATCCAATTGCAAACAGCTCGTGGCCAACGCGTCTTTATGCAGTCCACCAAAGGTGCATGCTGAGGAGGCTCAGGTTTAGCCACTTCATTGTCCTTTTCTTTGGATTCGTTTCCCACAGTACTAGACGACACTGCCACATCTGCCATAAATTCTTCAGGAGTCCACCTTGGAGGAACTGAGACCCTCAATTTGGTGAGCCTAGGTCTTTGCACTGGAATCTCACCCCCACTGGTTAATTGGTTTCCATTCAAATCGGATTTTGCAATCCCATTAAAATGGTAAAGGTCAAACACCTTTTTACCCATCAAACCAGTCGAATCTTTCAGGCCTCCCAAACTCTTGTCCAAGTCTAAGATAACCTGCCAGAACTCGCTCCATACAATAAAACCTGTGTTGCAAAGTTGGTCAATCCTCTCAGTTGGAAGCTTTATATTTGTTTCCCTGAGGACTTGATGAAAACCTTCCACGCTAATGAAACCACCACCTCCACTCTGATCCTGAGCATCAAAAGCTTTCCGAATTTGGGATTCCCTTTCTTCCAGTTCATTTTCATCTTGAACAGAGGTATCTAGAGCAAATATGACCGTATAATGGGACTCACTCCCAACGACCCATATTGGCCATTTTGGACATTTAAGAAATTGGCCAACTTTACAGAAATTTAGGGATTCAAGCAGAGTGAGGAATCCAACTTCCACAGTTTTGGATATGCCCTTTAAAAACATGCCGCCACCTAAGTCCATCCTACCATCAAACACATTAGGAGCTGCCTGCCCGCAGAGCAGTAGGTTCACAATTTCCTGTCCAATGGTAATGCAGTAAGGAAATTTAATTCAGAATGCAAAAAATGCCAAACTAGAGCATTACCATCAAATAGATCAATTGCTGAAGCAACAAGTCAGGAGAATAATTTATTTACTATAAGCAGTTGTATACCTGTGAAGCATGCCCAAATGGAGCAGTGACAAGTGGTAAACTGGGATCATCCCTGTCTGCTTGAACTGAGTCCTGAATATCAATATATTTATTGCATTAATACATGAAGAGGAAGTAGAGGATTGAAGAAAAATTGCACCTAATCAAGGGTTCAACAGGCCCATCATCTTAGTATTTGAGCAGAAATGAAATTAAAACAAACATCTTTTGAAATAACTTGTCTAATGCAAAAAATTACTTTCAGCTGTATGCCAATTTAAATATTCTAATTTCCATGTCTAGTATGTTTGGTTGGTATTTTTAAATAAATTTTCTATAATTCAGATCTTTTGTTTCAAAAAAAATAATAATAATTCAATCAAACAGGTATTTCTTTATTTTAAAACCAAAATAACGAAGTAGAATCTAACATGAGTTTGAAACTCTTTTCAAATTCAACACCAAACATACTAAAATTTTACAGATCACTATATAATGCATTTGAATTCAAGAATCATGTGAAAACTATTCTCAAACATGAACCTAACAAACCTAAACTTCATTATCGTGTAAATGGACACTCACTCTCTCCCTCTCTCTCCACACACACAGAGATAGGGTGAGTGTCTCCTAAACTCCACTATCGTGTGTGTGTGTGTGTGTGTGTGTGTGTGTGTGTGTGTGTGTGTGTGTGTGTGTGTACACTTTTTAAAAATCAAAACACACTTTTTAAAAATCATCCTACCCTTGCTTGCTCATGTTACATTGGGAAAACTCCAATTGTACATATTGCAACTATTCTTAGTTATAATTCATATATTCAAACACCATAATTGTAGCCAAAGTAAAATGCCACTAGAACAAGAAAAGTTTGGTACCAGTGGATTTCCAGGCTTATACCAAGAGCTTCTTACAAGCTTATCTAATGGTGCACCCTGCTACCATTAAGAATTAGCATGCCATCTATGTCCTCAAACATAGAACTTACACTTCCATTCATATTAGCTCACTTTTAATTGCCTAGGGCTCTTGAGATTAGAATCTAGGGCATCTATATTAAGTTTGGAATTTCGGCTGCATATTATATTCTGTTTCTCATTTTCCAGCTTTTCAGTTGTAATCCTACTTTAGTAATTCTACTTTTAATTAAAATTAAATTGCATTCTATTATTAAGAGATACACAATTCTAGGCTAAAGATTAAGCAAATTGTTGCACAAGCACAACAAAAAGATCCATTACTGCAAGTAATATACTACTTAACAACCCATTTGAACTTTTTAAAAAAAAAATGAAAATATTCCTAAAAAAATTATGGTAGGTGAGATTGACTAGTGAGCTTTCAAGCTGACAAACATACCAGTCCTCTAGATAGTAAGGCAGAAATAAGGAATAGCATTGCCCCCATGCGACTTTGGAAAACTGGAAGCATTGCTTCAAGCCTCTCAAAAGAACTTGCTTGCACTGTGTAAGTGCTAACTCTCAGTACTTTCTGCAAATCCAGAGCTGACTCAATTGAAAGACCTTCAAGTGCTTTAGCCATGACCTGAGTAAATTTTATACCAAATCAGTAACTTAAAAGCCCAAAACAGTCCATCACAAAAACAAAGCAAGAATAATTTCAATATAATCCAGTATATGTTTAATTGCCACATGAGAGCAACAAGATCAGCCAATCAGCGTACCTCATTCTTCAGGCTACCCTCAAATTCCTTGATGTCATTCTCAACGACACTTAGAGTTGCAATCACAGCTCTTTTGTTACTTCCACATACGAACAATATTTCACCCATGCTTCTAATCAGGGCTCTGATAAAGAAATTAAATCTAGATTTCAATCACCATTTTCCATGACAAGAAACTTGTATTGATTAATTAATATGAAAATAAAAAATCAAAGTTCTAGTGTGGTATAAAAAATTAAAAATTACTTCCATTTGATACGTGAGTAAAATTAGAAAGAAATAAAAACATTTCTTCTACAACCTTAACAGCCACCTCAAAAACATTTGCTCAGCTAATTGCCAAAATGGACATATTATATATATATATATATATATATATATATATAAATTCTCTCATCCGAGAAGTATATACCCGTCCCAGATGAAAAAAATATGGGACCTCCCTGATGAGAGCAGGATTGTATATATGTATATGTAAATACAGTAATTCCATGGTTAGGATATCATGACCATAGTTTCCATCAGAACTATCACTAAAGTATGTTTTAGTGAGAAATCTAATGGAAATGTCACTCAATAGTTTGTTTTTAGTGAAGAACGTTTTGTCACAATCATAATAGAACTATGGTCAGGATAACTAACCATAGAATTGCTGTACACATGTGTGTGTGTACAAATATGTATGTAGAGTAATTCTCTCATCAGGTCCTTTCGATGCAAGATTGTGCAGGAACTGTTACTAATATTATGTTATTTATATATATATACACACACACACACATGCGCATTTATTCTCTCAGCAGGGAATCCCGGACGAATTTTGTCCAGGAGAAAAAGTTTAGCGAAGATTTTTGTCCAAAAAAAAAAAGTCGCCTTTTTTATTCCCCCAGACTAAACTCATCCAGAATCCCGAATGAGAGAAAAATATGTATAGTAATTCTCTCATTTGGTCCTCACAGTGCAGGATTGTGCAGGAACCATCGCTAATAACTACTACTGTCTATTAGTGACAAAAGCATCACTAATAATAGCTACTAGTAACGGTTCCCACACAAAACTGACATCCGGATTGAGTGTCACTAAAAACAATTTTAGTGACGGTCCGAATGTCCACATGGTAGAATTTTCCTATATTTATATATAAAGCATCTTATGAATGCAGGTACAACAACAGAAAAAACCTTGAGCATAGTCTTATTAAGTATTAAACTTCTATTAAGCTGAAGAAGGGTCATAACAAAATGTAGTAAGATCATGTTGCAAACAATGGGAATGGAGAGGAGTACTGTATGAGCTGCAAGGTCTTGAAATTTATTAAGTTTCAAACATTTAGAAAACCAAAAGGTGGAATAAAAAATAACTTTGAAAAAGTTCAAAGGCACTACAGAAAACAATTTGCGTATTCAAAGAAAAACTTCATGTAATGATGTTTCTCATTTTAATAAAAAGTGAGAAACAAAACTCACTACCAACAAAGAGAGAAGAAAGCCAGAATTACAGATGGCTCAGTAACCAAAGCATAAAGGATAAAGAAGTTTTCTTTTCTTCCTACATAAACAAATCAAAATGCAATTATTGACATTATACTCAACAGGAGAATGACAGATCCACTATGCATAAACAAGAAACTAAAGAATATGCTACAATATGAATAAGAAGTGCATGCACTTATAGGTTTTAATAGCACTAAAGGTACCAAGCCTCTTCTCCAAATTGAAGAACAAAAATAGATGCATAACTTGAAATAAGTATTCATCACCTAAAATAAAATAGAAGTATAATTTACCATTCAGAACTAATCACCTTGCTTTTGCATCTTCAGTAAGAGAAGCAAAATTATATGATGCAACACATTGACTTTTAGATAATCTCCTTGAACCCAAATTTTGTGGCGTGTTCGGTGCAAATTTACCTAATTCATCAGGGAAGAAAAGGATGTATTTGAGAACAAAAGCCTGCACAAAAGCAGGAAACGCTGTAAGGAAGGGGGGAGATAAAGGACCATTACATGGCATGGCATGAATAAAAATTGGTTAAGAACTTTTGCAGCACAACTTTTTATAAAACATGAAATAGCATTAAAAAGTAATCACTAAAGATAAGGATTTGGACTAGCTGACATACTCTGCTAACATGTAAATAGTAGGTTGAAAAAGTTCAACCTATCAGTCAAACAAGTGAAATTCACCCAACCTGGTCATCAGTAACAAATTATGATGGATGTTGGGGCAACTTAAGGGTAGGTTTGAAGTGGCTCGAAGGGTAAGCTTTTAGGGCCTGTTTAGGAACTGGAATTGTCTAAATTAGGTGGGGTTAGATTACATATTATTGGGTTAAATTGTAGCCCAGTCCCCCAAGTCCAGTCCAATTCAGACTCTGAAAGAAGTCTGTAAGACTATGTTGAGCCAGTGAGGCTTAATTGTAGATAGAATTGAATGAAAAAGATAGTAATTAAAGAAAGACATAAAAGACATTAGTGGACATCACCCTGGGTATTAAGGTGCTACAAAATTTTCACAAATTTATTTTTATCCATTTTGAAAATGATAAATTAATATAATAGCTGAGGTCTTAAAGTTTATGTTTGATTGATCCGTGCTAACACAGTGGTGCAGTTGGCAAATTTTAGTAAGAACTGTAACACAAAATTAGCTCACCCAGAAGTCAAAATACTGACTTGGTGTAGGTACAAATGAAACCTAGAATGATAAAAGTACAATGACATATTCGGCAATTCAACTAACATAATTAATAGTCAGGCTCTGCATGTCACACAAAAAAAGAGACCAAAATCTTAAATCAGGAAATTACTTGAATGGCAGCTAAAACGCCACAGGGCCCACCTTCATGCTGCACTAGGCCCATAGCTGTTTCTGGATCAGGGCTAAACCTAAAGAACTTCACAATATTAGCCAAAAGATGGAAAGTGTTGGACACTGCCACAAGGATGGTTTTTCAATCATTATTGTAATAAAAGTTATAGCCACCATCCAAATAAAAGAATACAAAAGAAGTTGAAAACGCTAGTAAAATGCAGGAAATAAGTTCAAATGTTAAGTGTAGAAAACAAAGCCTAGTATAATAAGTAGCTTAAATAGTCGGAAAACAGGCTTACATTGGGGGAGGGGGTTGGGGTGGAAAATAAAATGAAGAAATAAACAAACAAAATGGTTGCCAGAACAGGACAACACTACAAAAGCAGAAAAGAAAAACTCTTACGTTACAATACTTAAATACATAACCTTTATTTATTGCCAAAAAAAATTGAATTGAATTGTCTCCACTTGGATAAAGAATATATAAATCAGTTAGCACACAACTTGAAATGAAAGTTTATCGATTAATCACATGTGACCATAAACAAATTCCTTCACTTTTCTTTGAATTTTTTGGCCACTTACCAAATGCGAGACATATATTTATGACCATAATCACAGAAGATATTCTAATTCCCCTCTTTAAAGTCCATGTAATGAAGGGATTACCAGCCAGAACTAGACGAACAAGATTATCCATCCATTTAATTTTGGCTTATAGAAGGTTCAAAATACCTCTTCTTTTTCTTTTTCATTTTTTGTTTTGGTAGAAGGTCCAAAATACATCATTCAAAGACATTGTAAAGGACCAAAATACCTCATTCAAAGACTGTTCACAAATTGATTCGAGTATCATATATGCAACATGAATGTCATCCAATAACGTGCCAACTTGAGCAGTCAAGACACAAAAAAATCCTACATAGGGCAGTAGACAATCAGAAAATCATAAATATGTTCAAGCACAATTTGATACATCTACTCCGTTCCAAGTTCAGATAAATTTTATTAACATCCAACCTGTAAATTCCAGTTAAGTATTATATGCAGCAATGGTAGCGCAAACCGCCTAGTCTGGATATACTGGCTAAAAACATAGATGAACCCAAATTCAGCAGTGATAATAGTATTTATCGCTCACCTTACCACAACCAAATTCTTTAGGAATATGAAGAAGCTTTTTACCAACTAATACACAAAACATTTCCAAAAACTTCAACTTCATCAAATTGTGCCACTACTATCATTTAACGGAAATGTTATTTGCACAGATGTCAAGTCTTGCATAAATTTAAAAGTTAAGCTCGTAGAAAGCAATTTTTTTGCTACTCAATTTCATACAAACACACCTTATACCCTGATTGCTCCACTGTGCAAGAATGTCCTTGGATACGTCTGCTCCAAACACCATTGAAAACAACTGGTTCGCTTCCCTTTCCGCTAACTCCTTTCCCAAATTCATACCCTCTACACCCAATTCTTTCTCTTTCCTTACAGCCTTGGATGCTGAACCAGAAGCCGAAATCGCAGAGCGAGATAGAGATGGAGGAGAGGCATTCCTGGAGTCCAACATTCGCTTCTCTGCAGCAGCAGCCATCAGCTCGCGCTGAAGCCGGCGGCTCTTCATTTCCGGCGACTCCTCCGCCGGAGCTCCGATCGGATTGTCCCTGGGTTTACTCCGCTTGGGTTCCGGTGGAGAGCCCTGCATACTCATCTCCAGTGCCATTTGGAGCTCCTCATCCTCCTGATCCGCCATTGGAAGCCCCAGATCCAAAGCCGAAAATTATTAGGGTTCCGATTCCAATTCCGATGAAGTACGGGGGTTCTAATTTCCTCAATAATTTACAGATCAAAAACGCACTGCATAAACACTCGGAGAGCTCTCGTTTTCACGAAGAACGAATTGCTGAAGACCGAAAAACTAAAAAATAAATAAATAATTGAATTTAAAAACATCCTGAGGGCTGAGCAAGGAGAGAGGGACACAAGTGGAAATTTATTTATGTGGGAACAAATTCCAGCGTGTCCGTACGCCTGTTAAGGGGGTGACAATACGACAGCGTATTAATAGAATCTTCAAACTCAAATGACTATTATACTCCTTCGATCACGGCTTTAGTAGGGAGAAGAGGGAGAGTAAATTAACGTAAAAGGAAATGGCAATTTGGGAAATATGTGCTTATTATTGCGTGTATTTAAATGAGTGGCGATACTTTACTTTTATGGAGAGGAAAAGAAAGTGAAAGCCTTTTGCTTTGCTATGGTCGGACAAGAGTCGGAGGAAGGTGGGTTTTGCAACGGTGTTTTAACGTCATAATAGTAACCCATGACTTTATGTTTCAAACATATTTATTAATAAAATGTAAATAATACCTTTCAATACAATAAAAATAAATAAATAAATAAATGCAACGTACCATTTTCTTTCAATACATTTAGGATAAAGAATTATTAAAAAACACCTTAAAATGGAGATCAATAATGCTGTAAGGATGAAAGAAAATTAATGAAAATTGTTATTGTCTCGGGTATATACTTAGATCAGACAATATTTTGCGTTAAATAATGTCATTTTTGTGTAGTGTTAGTTTAAAATTTATTATAGTTAAAATTGATATATTAATTATTTATGTCATAATAAATAAATTTGATTTCATTTGTTAAATTATCGTATAATCTGTTATTAAATTATCAATGAGTTAACATATGTAAATTTGAAAATTCAAATTTAGTTTAGCTTTTAAATAATAAAATAATTTTATAAATCAAATATTTTAAAATTATAACAATTACATAATTACAAAAATATGCTTTTTAGTGGGTCAGAAATTAGGATATAAATGCAGTATATATTTTAATTTTATCTGTTTTAAATTTTGGATAAAAGGTGTATTAATAGTAGGAATCAAAAATAGAAGTATTAGTGAATATAGAATTTTTTTTTTTATAAATTAAGGAGAAGGTTCAACAACAATTTTTAGACTCAAAAACTTAGAATTTTTACCATAAACATTGGAACCTGGACAGTTCCAAAGAAATAATGAATATAGAATTTTATGGGTGCTCAAAACTGGAATGTAGAAAAAACCACTTCAAATAATAACGATGGTCACTTTAAATAATAATGATGGTTTAGTTAAAAGAGATGTCTCTAACTAATTTATGTTCAGGGGCATCGTTGTAATTTTCTTAAAACATGAAATAAAAGGTTTAAGACAGGTAATTAAAAATTTTTTATTTTTTTATTTTTTAACAAAAAGTTGATTATAATTAAATGGCCAGGTGAGCTGCTTGGCCGGCTTATGTGCACTTGCGTCTTCATTCATATTCCAGAACAACACAACTTAGTTGTCACACATAGAGACACAATGGGGAGAGCAAAACTATTTTGCAATCCCACAGAATCAATAAGAAGAAGTAGAAAATCAAAAAATGTTTTTGGAAGAAGCCGAGCATTGTTACCTTGTATAAACATTGTCATTAACATAGACAAGAATATACATGATAAGACCATCTCTGTGATAAATGAACAGTAATGTATCAACATATAAACTTGTAAATTCATATTGGAGAAAAAAATGATTTTAGCTCGTTATTAAGCTTGTGGAATTTGTTTTAAACGACAAATGACTTTTCTAAGTCAACATACATTATTGCATATCTAACAACTTTATATGCTAGCTATTTATCAAAACGAATTGTTGATATAAACATGTTGAGGATTAGAGAAAATAAAAAACTAATAACATTTAAAGACGAGTTGCCGATAAAAAAGATGGACAACAAAAATGGAGGAAAGGGTGGCAAGGTAGGAGGTAGTGAGAGGGCGTTCGACTTTTAAAAAGCATTACTCATAAGCGAGATGGACGGAGAAAAGTGCTAGAGAATTAAAGGGGCAGATTAGGTCATAATGGGAATGTTTCATTTCGTCCAAGATTTCATCAAGGCTAAAATGGATAATTTACAACCAAACAAAATAATGGTAGGCAGAGCTCTCGATTTTTAAAAATGTGGTCATGTGTCTTCAGTAGGCCTAGCAGTTGGCACCTATCCAAAAAACCCAATTTACTTGTAATTTGTAAATAATGGGCACTTTCATGGAAGCTTCTTAACTACAAATAAGTGGTCTATGAATTAGCCTGCTATGTTTAATTTGTAGTTTAAATGTATTTTAATATTTTTTAAAATTTAATTTGTTCATTTAAAATTTTTTACAATTAATTTTTTGTAATTTAAAAAAAAATACATATTAGTCCAATTTAGTTAAACTTTATAGTTTTCATTAAATCCGTGCATAGCACATGATCCACAAATTTTAATCGAAAAAAAAAGTTAATGCATTTTAATAATTTTTAAAATTCAATTTATAAAATAAAAGTTACTATAATTAATATGAACACTTCTGTCCAATTATGTTAAAATTTAACATCTAAATTTTTTTTTATCCTCAAATATTTTTCATCTATTTTTTCTTCTAAATTGTTTATCCTAAATTTCTAAAAAAATTATATATCATTAAAATCTATTTCATTGTATATATTTTTTCCTTATGAAATTTTTATTTCCATCCTATATATTTTCCCATCCTGAATTTTTTCACTAAAAAATTCTTCAGATTTTTTCATCTAAATTTTTTTTGTCAAATTTTTTAATATACAAAACTTTTCAGGATGAAAAATATATAGGATGGGGAAAAAAATTTCATGAAGAAAATCTATATAGGATTAAACAAATTATCATGATAAAATAATTTTTTGCAATTTACGATTAAAAAAAATTTAGGTGAAAAAAAATTTAGGAGAAATAATATTTTACAATTAAAAAAAATTCATGATGAAAAAATATATATGAAGGAACAAATTTCATGATAAAATAAATTTTAGCAATTTAGGATAAATAAATTTTGAAAGAAAAAAATAGATGAAAAATATGGAATAAAAAAAATATAGATGTTAAATTTTAATCTAATTAGACTAAAGTGTAACCTTTTTGCAAATATGAAAACATTAAGTGTTTAAATTAATTGTAGTGATATCTATATGAATAAATTAGATTTTAAAAGTACTAAAGTGCATTTAATATTTTTTTAATTTCATTAAAATTTGATCGAAACTATAAAGTTTAACCAAATTTGACTAATATGCAATTTTTTTTAAATTACAGAACATTAATTGTACAAATTAATTGTAGAGTTTTATAAAAGAATAAAATTGAATTTTAAAAAGTACAAAAATTTATTTAATTTCTCTAGATCATAATTTAGTAATATGGTTGGACGAGGTGCCAATCCATCTTCTACCAATAATTCAGAATAATATGCTTTTTTGTTTCTTGATTAATATAATTTCCTTATTTTAAGAAACCTAGCTACAACAAAATTTCCCTTCTAATTAAAAAGCATTTTAGATTAACAATATATATATGTAAAAAAATTTGACATAGTAAAGACGTGATAATGACTTTATGGTAAGAATATAATATATGTCAAGACATGTCATCTAAATAATGCCACTCATTTAAATATATTTTGATTGTTTTTAAATAAATTTTAATTAAAAAAGCAACAACATGTCAGATTTAAATGAAATCTACACTAATTGTCATAAAATGTTAATTGCATTTTTCTAAATTTGATTGATAATTGATTTTTTCTATAGGCAATTTACATGGATGACATAATTTACAATCTAGAATATTTTTACTATTAGGTTCTCACGACATCTTTATTATATCAAAATTATATATATTATCGATAATGCTAAACTTATCAAATTTTTAAACTAAATTTGTTTAGCAAAATAATATGACATAATCTTATTAAATTCACTTTAAATGAATCTAAAGTAACGATTACGCTATAAACTCCGACAGCATCCCCGACGGGTCAACGCAAGCGACCAGAAGTCAAAATTGCTACATTTTGTAATTTTGAACCTCACCCACGTGCATGGCACGTGGTCAGCAAACCCCCCCCCCCCNCCCCCCCCCCCCCTCTTGATTTTTTTTCTTCTTTTTTTCTCTTCCCAGCTTCTCCTCTCCCCTGCCTCCCACTGCAATTCGTCAACGCTCTTCTCCTCTGCCTCCCCCAGCCCCGACGTGGCATTCCCGGCTCCCTGGCCGAGTAGAAACAGCACCGCCCCCCCCCNCCCCCCCCCCCCCCCCCCCCGCGCGCAATCGAGCTCCCCTTCTCTCCCTGCGCTATGCCCTAGCTCAATTGCTGCCCAGCTACATTAGGCCGTCTTCCCCGCTGCGCACCAGAGCCTCCATCTTCCAGCTGTGTCGACTGTCCCAGATGAAGAAGCCCATTCCAACCCGAAATGCGATATGTGGTTGAAATTCTCACTGTAGTTTAATTTTGTTTTTTTTTCTTTTATTATTATGTGTGCAATGCATCATGTAAAATAACTACTTTGGATTGTTAAACCACGCATGGTTTTTGATGATTTTCCTGTGTTGATTTTGTTTTTTGTTTTGATTTTTGTCAATACGGAATGGGGGTTTTATATGTTTTTGTTTGGCTTTTTTATTGCAATCTGAGATGATTCAAGAATCAAATCTATCAAACTTCAAGTCTGAGATGCTTTTTTTTTCTCAATTCCTAGTGTTTTTGTACATGGAGTTTGGTTGCTTATAGTTTATGTGCCTTTATATGTCTTCGTATGTAAAATTCAAAACTTGCTATTATCACCAACTTGGTAGCCAGCCCATGTTTATTCTTATTTAAAATGAAAATGGTTAGGGAGTGGGGGTTAGGAAGTTGTTATGTTACATCATTCAAACTTTCTCTTTAGGTGAGTTCCAGTATAAGGGTTTGTACTGTTAGGAAAGGCAATTCAAGTTGAAGTTTCAGGATCTCATCGAGTCATTGTCATTTGAATAATGAAATCAGGATGGTGGATCATTTGAAAATCTAAACTTCGTTTGTATTTTTGTGCACCTTATAGATTAGTGGATCACTAGCAAGGAAGGCAATAAGGGAATTGATGGCAAGAGGTTCGATCAGGATGGTAGCTGCCCATTCAAGCTAGTAGATTTACACAAGGGCAACAGACACCTAGATGTCCTATTTTCCATGCTCGTTTGATTTTATTTAGTATTACCCAGTTCGACTGCTATTATCATTTCCATATTAAAAATTGTTTACTTCCGGTTAGAATACTGATATTAGCATTGTTCCAGACCTTTTGTCATCTTTCCTCTTTAATGGGTATTTTTGGATGCATTTGAATGATGTTTAAATTTTTTTTTCGTGGATTTTGTGCATTCATTGTTTGACTATGTGAAAGTTATGCAGTGAAATTAACCTAGCTGTAGAACATTGTGGTTTTTGTAGAATTCTTTATTGTTTTGAATGGTTCAACAATTAGTGAAGTGTATTGCCAAAAAACTACTAGTGGAGTGAATATGCAAGAGAACATCTTGTGTGATTTTCAAAATTTCTCAATAGCAGATTTTCTTGAGGAGTTACAAATACAGACAATACCATTTTTTTTCTTTTTTTTTTCTCGTATTCAAATTCTGATGAAAAGTAAATTGTCAAGTTATAAAGAAATTGAGATATAAATAATAAATTCAAATCACTAGAGCCACGTGCATAAATCACTAATTTTCTCTCCATACTCTACAATATGCTACTTTCAAGAAAAATCAGCCATAAAATCCACCTATGTAAATAAAAAATAATAATAATAATAATTTGAACCCTTTTTATTATTAGAAAGATAAAATATGCTTGCAATTTTCCATTAACCTAATTACATAAACCAAAAGAGAGAAAAAAGAACTTAAGCTTTTCAATACAATACAATAAAATTGCAGAAGCATGAGTTTGTTTTTTATAACAAACTCCAATTTAGTTAGAAACGACCATTTGTCAGCATGTTTTCTCCTAAGTAAAAAATGTAAAACCTGAGATATTGGTCTTTAATTTCAAACAAAAGCAACCTCTATTATAAACTATTTCAATTCACTGCGCACATTCTCTATTTCACCATCAAGCTTCTCTGTCTCACGTTGCAACATAGAAAAATGATGCTCCTGCATCCAGAAATTCATGACGCTTGCTAAGAAAGGTTGTCAAATAAAAAGAATATATGATAGCATCATCTAGCATCTTGTTGTATGATGTGATGTAATAATGGAAACTAAAAACAGATGCTTTATGCCTTATAATGATAATTAATTATTGGACTGGAAGAATACAAAAACAGCCATTTTAAACAATTCATGTCTAGCACATGAATTTTTGAATAATTCAATTCATTCCAGAATAAATGTAACATAAATATAAATATACCAAGTATATCCCTTCCAACATCCTAAAATCTTCCTCATCTTGTTTTACTCCATTCTATCAGGGAATCTATGCAGATAAATTTCACAATTGCACTTGCATGCAAACTTGTATCCTAACATTTGTGGTTGGCTCATGAATTAGCACAAAAGATAAAAGTCATGCAATACATCACTTAGTACCTACAAACTTTTTACTTCAAACTTAAAGTTCGACAGATTTGATTCTTGAATCATCTCAGACTGCAATAAAAAAATCCAAACAAAAATATATCAAACCCCCATTCCGCATTGACAAAAATCGAAACCAAAAACAAAATCAACATAGGAAAATCATCAAAAACCATGCGTGCAAAATTTTCAAATACAAATAGGAGGCTGAACTTCTACATCTCTGCTTTAGAAACGAAGGAAGTAGCCACATTTTGCAAGCAATTGTTAAGAACCTCCGCAATAGTAGCTGTTATTGCCTTGGCCTATTTGGATGGCAGACCTTGGGCTTCCAAACTTCACACCTAAATTATAATTCAAAGAAATATACAATTCCAATCATATTTCTTGAAATTTATCTCCAACAGAGAGATAAATCTAGAATACAATGTGAAATTTCTAAAAAAAAATACAATAACCTAGAATTTAAATTGAAACTTTGTATTCTGGGGAAGGAAGTTGGACACAGCCGGGGGGTTCGATCGTGGGGGGGCTGGATGACTCAGCCGAGGGGGCTCAATCATCGGGGATGGTCGACACAGCCATGGGGACGAAGGCTGGGAATGAGGGAGATGTGTAACTGGAGAAAGAGGAAGCTAAGGCACAGCGCGGAGAGGCAGGGGGGATTTCCGGGGGTCTCTATAAGTGGGACAAATGAGCTATTTCTACTTGACAAGGGAGTCGAGAATGCCGCGTCGGGGCTGGGGGAGGCAGGGGAGAAGAGCGCTGACGAATTGCAGTGGGAGGCAGGGGAAAGGAGAAGCTAGGAAGAAAAAAAAATCAGAAGGGGGGGGGGGGGGGGTTTGCTTATCACGTGCCACGCACATGGGTGGGGTTCAACAACTTTGACTTCTGGCCACGTGCGTTGACCCATCAAGGACGCTATAAACCCTGACTTTGAGGTTTATAGCGTAATCGTCTAAAGTAAATAATTATATATATATTATTGATAATGCTGAACTTATTAAAATTTTAAAATAGATTTGTTTATCAAAATAATATGACATGATTTTATTAAATTTACTTTACATGGATCTAAAGTAAAATAATGATCATATGACATTTTTTAAAATATCCAATCTTAAATCATAACTTCCATTTCTATCAAATTATACTATTTGCTCTCAACAGTCATACTTTAAAACTTTGTATATATAGTAATTTAATATTGTATGGCACGTGGAGTCACAATTTGCACATCAATGGCAGCCATGCCAAACCTATATATATAGGGATTATTTCATAAACATCTCTTCTAGTTTAGTATAATTCCAATTTAACCTGCATGATTTTATATAATTCAAAAAATATATGTGCCGTCAATAAAACTCTGTTAAAGTTAATAGTATAAAGGTAAATTAATCTTTTAATAAATAAAATATTTTTTTAAAATAATAATTTTTTTTTAAATAATAATTTTTTTAAAAATACTTATCTTTCACTTTCTATCTTTCTTTCTCTTCCCTTACTCATGTTCTCTCTTGTTCTCTTCTCTTTCTTTCTTCCACCATCGGATTTTTTTCTTTTCTTCTCTTTCTTTTTTTTGGTTTGTTTTTCTCTCTCTTTCTTTATTTTCCTTCAATTTCCCATCAAATTTGCTTATGATTTTTCTTTTTGTTTCCTGTCCTTTTTCCATTTTCTCTCATTTTCTTCCCAGGTTGTTTTTTTAATATATTTGATTTTGTTTGCTTTGCAAATTTGTGGGTTCTTGTGCTTTAACTTATTTTAGCAAAGATACAATCTAATATAGAGTGAAGATCAAGTATGCCATTTTTTTAGCAAGGATGGAATCAATATTTGTCAAACATTCTTTTGCTAATTGTATTTTGGAGACCTCTATGCCAATTATTCCCTTTTTCGCCAAATGCCTCAGGCATTTTCACTTGCTTCCATGGCATTTTTTTTCCAATTCGCTTGTGTCCCACCTAAATACATCAAAACACATACACCATTAGAAAAGAATTGTGCTTTGCAAATTTGTGGGCTCTTGGTTAGGAAGAGAATGAGAAAAATCAGAGAGAGAAGAGGAAAAAAAAGTAGAGAGAAAAGGGAGAGAAAGAGATAAAATAAAAATAAAAAAGAGATAAAAAATGGAAAAAACTAATTTATGTAAGTTGAAGGAGAGAATGAGAAGAGAAAAAAAAAAGAGAAAGATGAAAGAAACAGAGGAAAGAGAGATAAAGAAAGAAAAAAAATTAAGAGAGAAAGAGAGGAAGGAGCGTGAGAGAAGGGAGAGAGGAAAGAGAAAAAGAAATAAAAAAATAAAAAAATATTAAAATTTTATTCTAAAAGGTATTTTAGTTATTTCATATGTCATATAGGAAAGAGAAAATAAAAGTTTAGATGCTAATTAAATTTAAGAAGTATTTTAGAATTGTCAGAAACTTAAATATCGTATTTGAATTAAAACTTAAAATCAAAAAGAATAAATGAAATTATCTGATATATATATATATTAGTTAGATTTCTTTAAAAACTTATTATTTTTAGGGGGATAATGCGAGCTAGTGGGCTGATACCAACAGGGATTAGGTACCTTCAACAATATCAAAAATAAGCCAGATAAAATGAGACAACATAAAGCCGTTCTGGCAACTTAGTCTTGAAGCACCTTAGGATTAGATATGATCTAAGAAAGACCAAAGTAGATGCTGAATCATTGGTCAAATGTTTTCTGATGTACATGATCTTTCATGGAAGGCAAATACAGAGTATACTTACATTTCTAGTTGTGACAAAGAAATTATAAAAGAAAGAGATTCAGGAAAGAAAAAAGTATTTAGCTAGACATGATAATCATAAACACACTGAATTTTTATTGATGGTTCGTTCTATCTACAAATGTCTCCTTATATAGAGAATGAGAGCAAAAAACAACCATTCAAACAAAGGAACTACAACCACACAATAAAATGGACAGACAAAGACAGACAGACCCTAGCTTTTACTTTTTGCATTATTACATGAAAGGAAACGCAAGCTCACTTTACAACTAGATAAAAGGACACATCTACAAACTTTTGATTGTAGAGTCACATGTTGTTCTAACTGGGAGAGAGATTAAAGTTGTAGTAGTCTGAGTCATTTAATTCAACTGAGCCATAGATATTTTTCCACCAAGGGTTGTGATGATAAGGTGGGTCATTGTCATTTGATGAAGGTTTTTTTATCAATATCTGGAAGTTGGGAATCCTGAAAGTATTATGGTGGGACCTGAGAAAGATCAGTTGGATAGTCCAAAGACTATCGGTAGGGTCCATTGTTGAAGAACTTAGGCCATTAGCATTTGAGCCTATAGTGGATGGACCTGATGAAGTATCAGGAACAATGTAAATTTTTTGAGGTCCAAGAGGAGGAAAAGATACACTGTTGATTTCACAAAGATGTGAAATAAAGTGAGTCTTTTGGGTCTGTGTAAGTCTTCTATGATGGATTGTATCTCATTCATAGACTGAACTAAAGGTCCAAAATCTTTGTGGTTTTGTTGTGAAAATAGGGTCGATAGAGAATGAATATTAAAGTGATCTGGTCCTGTTTTTCTTGAGTGAGTTTCCACAAAGTCTTAAGCTGAAGAATTTTGTAGAGTTCTTCTTACCACCATCGAATGGGTGAAACCAAGAGAACTGTGATTCTTTGAGGCATAGAGGTGATTTATAAAGGAACAGTGGGGACCCTAAAAGCTATGGAGTGTAAGGTAACACAATACCATAGATACCATAAAAGATAAAGAGAAAAAATCTCAGATTGGTCAAAATAGAAAGGAGCAACATAATAACATGTATCATCAATGAGAGTTGTAATATTTTCAATGTACAGCCTATCTAAAACCAAGTTGAGATAAAAAGTTCTATGAGACTTGGAAAACTCCTAAATATGCTGAAGAGATAACGCCTCTTTTAATTCTGGAGGGAAGCTACTTTGAAGATAAGCTTTTTCAGGAGGATCGGAGGATTAATCATTAAAATCATAAGGAGAGATGTAACATGAGTAATCAACTTCATTGATTGTGGTCAAGACAGGAGATCTGGGATGAGATTTTCTTTACTTTTCAGATACTTTACAAAGAAATCATACTTAGCAAACCAATCTTGAAGCCTGAGAAGTTGTTTGTCTGGAATAGCCTTGTTTTTAAAGTCAAAGACTTTGGGGAATGATGAATTATCCATTTGTATGAGAAAATTTTATCCAATGAGATGAAACTCAAATTTCTTAATGCCGTACTTAACTATGAAAATTTCATTGTACACAGTGTGATAGTGTTTCTCAGCTTGTTTAAACTAACCACTAGCATGTCCGCAATAATGGTGTTTTCCATTGGCATCTTCTTCAAGAAAGATTCCTACCCAATAGTGATCACTTGCATCAATTTGTAAAATTCTCTGACCATTTTCAAGAATCTTAAAAGGATGAAGTTGCTTAGCAATTTCCTTCAATGTCTTAATGGCTTGAGTTTGACCTGGACCCCATGGGGGTGGATCTTTTTTGAGAATGGTAGAAAGCTGGCTTACATGTTAAGCTATATGAAGGATAAAATCTTGAACATAATTGATAATGCCAAGAAATTATTGAATTTGCTTTTGGGTGAGATTTTCATTAGGGAAAAAGGCTAATTCTTGAGTCAAATGGGCTCCTGGTTGATAGACTACATCTTGAATATGAAGGCCAATGAAGTCTATAGAAGTTTAGGCCATAAAGCTTTTTTGTACATAAAGCATAACACCATGTTGTTGAGCCATATTGAAGAATTGGGTTAGAAGTTGTTGGTGAGCTTCATGGGTTTCAAAAAATAACAAGATATCATCAATATAGCTGAGAGTATGCTCTAGGATTGGTTCAAAGATTTTGATCATGGTTTTTTGAAACAAGAAAATGGCAACTTTGAGACCAAAAGAAAAAATCACCCACTGATATTGAGCATTTGGAATGCAAAAGGCAGTCTTAGGATGATCATCCAGATGAATTTCTATTTGCCAAAAACCAACTTTAAGATCAAATTTTGAAAAAATTTAGCATTGCGAAGCTGGGCAAACAAAGGTTGAATTTTTGCCAGAGGAAACTTGTCATCTTTTAGAAACAAGTTTAAAGGTTTATAGTCAATGACAAGTCTTTTCTTTTTCCTCACAATCTCAGATCTTTTTTCAACATAAAAAGCTTGACATGCCCAATCAAAAATGGTTGGCTCAATGAGACTTTGAGCTAGAAGTTGTGAACATTCTTCTCTGGCTAATTTGAGATCTAAGGGAGTCATTTCTGGATGGGAGGCCTTTGTGGAATTAATATCCTTATTCTTTTTTATGGGAAGATGAACGAAGAAATTTTGATTTCTTCACAAAGAAAATGGGTGCCTCTTTTCAAATTCTTCATGAATAGTAGCACATAGTTGTAACAATTTGCACTGGATTTCAGCATAAGACTTAAAATTATTCTTATACCTGAATCCAAAGGGAATAATTCGGAGGTGTTGAGCCTGGAAATAAACATCCATTCCAATGAGAAGATCTTTGTCTGGAAGTTTGCTTCCAAGAACTTGAATCCAAATTATGTAATTTGGAAAGAACTTTATACCAATTTTTTGTCTAGTAACAAGTTTAACCTTGAAAATATTATCATCAATAGCCTTGAAATACTCCTTGTGTGTCATAAATGGATTCATTATTGTCTTATGAGCACCTATATCTATATAAGTAATAAGTTTGATAGGATTCTCATACTTGGAAAGAATGAGATCCACTTCAACTTTTGGAATCGGGGGAGGCATCTGATTAATGTTATAGATCTGCTCAATCTTGTAGAGAGGGATGCATGAGCTTTCATCTGAATCTGAAAAGGTCTCATAAGTAGCAAACATAGTATCTTCATCGTCATGGGACTATTTTTCATATAAAGACTCAAAATCTGCTTCTTTTTCTTTAGAAGTAATCGGAAAAAACTACAGTTGTTGAATAAGACGAGCATATTTTGACCAATTGTTTGGACATCATTTTGTATAATGCCCTTTCTTGCCACAAATGAAACATCTATCAGATTTTTTGTGACTCGACTACTTTTTCCATCTGAAAAAGCAGACTTTTCTTTTGAAGGGTTGTTTTGATCGTTTTTTATCTTAAAAAAAAGATTGTTTATTAAAATGATTTTTTTTCTTTTTTCATGTACAAACACACTTTTTATCTCTACATTTGATCTGGAGATACTGTTTGTGACTGAGTTTTCCAAACTTAGAACCTTCATTCATGAACTATGACCAATAGCTATGTTGCTTGCAGATCTTTTCTAGAGCAACAAGAGCTTTTTGATTAATTTCTCCAAAGGTGAATTGAACAAAATTTTATGTTCAGAGTTGAGCTACCTTTCCAGTTCCAGTTGAATCTCATCAGGTAATGAGGTTATGTAAACCTGTCGGAGCTCAATGCTATCATAGCTTTGGAGAGAATAGAATAGTTTAGACATCATTTGATAGTGTACATCTAAGTCCTTTATTTTAAGGGAACAACACTTCATGGAACAATAATCTTTTCGATTTTATTGTTGTTGTGGTAGAGCTTTTCCCATAAACTGAAGATGCAATTCTTAGATTGCCTGAGTCAAAGAAAGATTGAGGAATTGGAGATGCTTGTAATCTCCAAGAGATTTCCACCAATCTCTGAGGAATCCGGTTGTTCAAGACATAAAATCAATGAGAATGAGCTGAGGATTTGCATTGGGGTGAACAACATGGTTATCCATTCATGCAGAAAATTCTTTGAACTTGTCATCCCACTAAAAGGGAGGAACACTATGAAGGGAAAACCAGGGACCAGAGTCATTTTTAGGATAACTTGTTTCAAGGTTGGCAGTAGAATTGAGTGCTGGAGCTGGTGTTTCTCCTATTTCATAATCAGAAGGCACCTCAACAGTTGGTTCTAGCCGAGTATCTGTCTGATGAGTAGTGCCAGAAGAGGCTCCCTGAGGAGGTTGATTACTTTAAGGGTTTCAAGGTCTATAATACCTGCAAAACCATTTTCATTGTCAGAAGTAGAGTAAAAGTAATGAGAAGAAATGTCAGAATTAGGATTTTGGTGATTGATGGCCATATGCTGAAGAGGATGGTGATGAGGCTTAGAAGAAAAGGTTGGATAAGAAGTGGAAGGGTTTTGAAAATGAACTGGATGAGCAATAGTTCTAGGTCTAGGGGCCGATCTGTGTGGTACAAAAGGCCTAGGTCTTGAATAGGGTGGAGCTGACTGGGGTATCCTTTTGAGAAGTTCATATGTCATAGATGGATTAGATCTAGGTGTTCTGTAGGGAACTGCTGAAGCCAAAAGGCTAGGACTTTGAAGAGATTGGGCTCGAGCTTCTTTTTGTTCAGTGTCTTCTTCTATTTGCTTGGGTTGGGTATGAAGTTAACGAATTTGAGCTTCTTTTTCTTGGAACTCGTAACCAAAAGAATTTTGTTCAATGAGATAATGAAGATCTGCAGCAATAGCATCGATTCGCTGAGTCAGATCATAATAAAACTGTTGAAGTTCTCTCGAGAGAATATTGAGTTTGTCATTTGTTGACACAATTTTTATATTTTGGAAAGTTTTCATCATAGGAATCTTGAGATTGAAACATCATGCAAGGAACAATCGGAGGCATTGTGAGAGAAGGAAAAGATTTTACAACTTTGACAGCTAATCTGCTTGATGTTTCTGGGTTGTGCTAACCTTTTGGATGGTGAGATCCAAGAAGAATCAGGTTCATCAAGATGATATTTTTTTCGTGTTGGAGGAGGTCTGCATCTTTGTTTATTGTTTGACCGCCTTTGTCCGAAAACATAATCATCACAACTACACTCTGAGTAACACATTTCAGGTGTAACATCCAATATGAAATGACCATTGATTTTATCAACATAACTCTTCTTGCCATCAGGGTATAAACATAAAACAGGAATATCCATTTCACTTTTAGTAGGAAAGATGGCCATCGAATGAGCAAAAGGAAAAACATTAGAAAATGATGATTATGAATCATCTAGGAGCTGATAGGTTGCTTTCACACTTTCATCTGGAAGTCGAGAAAAATTTGTAACTAGGGCATGGAGAGTTATTGGAACCTTATGGATTCCTTTTTGCAGTTTCTCATAGTTGGTGATTCATTCAAAAGGCATTCTTTCAAAAAGTTCTTCTCTACTAATAGCAAGGGAATTGGACAATAGAATGAATATAAGGTTGATTAGCCATAACAAAGATAGAACCAATAAGTGGGAGACAAAAGTTAACAACATGATCTTGAATTCGGTAAATGAGCTGGTGATGGATGGTGCCAGCAAAAGCAATACCAATTTGAGGGGCTCTTTGAATTTGAACTTGAATCTGATAGGCTGAAGAGAGATTTAGATCTCTAAGAGGCATATTGAAATTAGGATAAAAGGTAAGCATGACATTGCCACTATTAAGAGTAACAATAGCATATCCAATAACAGCATGTTCATAAAACATGAATATTCTATTTAGAAGAGACATCCTAGCAGTGGCTCAAATGTTTTGTTGGCCATGAAAGCTAAGGACAATGAGTATAGCTCCAAAATGAAGGTGAGAGTATCCTTCATTAATCTAGTTATTGATGTAATCTTGGAGAATTTCAAGAGTAATATATTGTTCTGCTTGACTAGCATGGACAAGACAATGATCTAAGCCTGTAGTCTGAATCAATTCTTTTGTCTGAACTCTGTGGGAAGAGATGATATGGTGCATAGATCGCTTTTTTCGTTTAAAGACAAAGTAAAGGTTGATTAAAGGTTGGGTAGTATGATCAATCTGAGCATTTTCTGGAACATAAGTATATTCTAGGAGGTTGAAAATAGATCGAGAATGAGGAGTAATTTTTTTAGCAGGAACACTAACAGTTGAAGAACTTATTCTAAAAGAAAAAGAAATGGATCAAGTGAGGAAATTGAAAATCTAGAAGAAGAGAAGGGAACTGAACTAGCTGAACTGGTAGAATGTCGTGCAAGTTGCATGTTTGAACAAATTTCCATCCTTTCTCAATCGTATAATTTTCTCATCACTATAACATGAAGGCTCTGATACCAGCAGGGGTTAGGAGAGATTCATTTGATGTCTCTCTACCATAACTTGCATGATAATTGGATGATGGTAGACTTTTTTCCTCCTTTGGGAGAATCCCACTAATCTTGGATCTTGTTTGTCATGTTTCTTGACAAATGACAAGTGCAATATTAGATATCTCCTTGATAAATTTATTGTATCACTTGTGCATATTAATTTATCTACGTGTCCCAAATAAACAACTTAATGTGATGATAATGATATTAGAGCTATCTGTAATGATGAAAAATGTGGAATGTTATATATGTAGTATAAAAATTAATATTGTTTAAATTTAGGTAACATATTATATAATCAAATTAAAATTTGTCTTCTAATAGTATTGTACAAAAATGTTTTCGATGGCTATTTATAGTTATTAATTAATTATATTTTTTTTTCCTTTTTAGAGAGAATGAATTTTTTTAGATCTAAATGCACTTTAATATCTTCTAAAATTTAAGTAATAGCCAAATTATTAAGCCAGAATTGAAAACTTTTTGTAAGACATTAGTAATTAATAACAGCTTGAGATTTCTGAACTCTACTTATTTGAGGTGAAGAAATTTGACGTATTAGAAAGATTCTAGAATTGAGAAGTAGCATACATGTGGATGAAAACTCTATTCCAAATCTCCTTATGTTTATAGGTGTTTTGCTTATATAATTCTTCTCTTTGTAAAACTTTTAGTTGCTTAGAAGTTTCTTGTCGAATTCATGTTATATACAATATGTAAGAGACGTGGTTTCATTGAAATTGTTTGTTCAAGTGTATACAGTTTTGCAATCAAACGGCGAAGCTCCAATCTCTTGTACAAGAAAACAATTGCCCACAAATGTAATATATAATGTTGAGTGATGTTGCACTATTCTCACCTCCAAGGCAGCTTAGAACATATGAAATTCCTGGAATTGTCAATGATTTTAGAATTGCTGCAAGAAATGCAATGTAGGTTCTTCTTTCCAAATTAAACTTTTTAAAGGCCAAATACCAGTTAAAAATTTAATATAGAGAAGTAATAAAGAGAATGAAGAATTTCAGCCAAACTATAGTCTAAAACATTATTTCCTCCTCGTATATATGTTTGAGAGGGAAAAAAAAAAGATTAATTTTGATTTTTCAACTTTTTATATTCTTATCTCCTTTTTTGGCTTGTTAAAGTATATAACAAAATTCTAATCCAACCTTTCACAATTTCAAGGTTATGAGAACTAGAAATTTCTACAATACAACTAGTTAAAATGTTTGTACTGAAACAACAATATCCATAAATGAAGTAACATTGTCTGTAAATGAGTTAACATTATCCGTAAATGAGGTAATATTGTCCATAAACGAAGTAACATTGCCAAAATTCATGATGAGATAACATTGTCCATAAAAGAAGTAACAAAATTCTTAATGGGGTAATATTAGTATGTTATTTTGTTTATAGATAAGGTTACCTCATTTATGGACAGTGATGCTTCATTTACGAATAATGTTATATCATTTATAGATCTAGTTGTTTCGATACAACCATTTTAGTGTTTGTACTGTAAAAAAATCCGAACTAGAAATTTCTACGGTACAACTACTAGGTTGAAGTTCAATATGATATCAGAGCTACAGTTGGTGGGTTCAATACCTATTATTATTAGTTTTCAAAAAGTAATTTTTCTTTCACATGGATTTAGTACCACCTTCTATACTCATGGTAGTGTTTGTTTATATATGACACATATGTAGGTTTTGATGGAGTTGAGATCCATGGTGCTCATGGCTACCTTATTGATAAGTTTTTAAAAGATCAAGTGAATGACCAAACAGACGAATCCGGTGGATCCATAGCAAGGATGAAAATATCGGTATTGACGGAAATATTGAAAGTCAAAAATACATAAATATCTTTGGAAATATCGATATCGATAAAAATTCAAAAGAAATGACGGAAATTTATAAATAAATAAAAACAAGAAAATTTTTAATGAATTTCTAGGATATATTTGTTTATTAAATAATTTATCAATTTAACTATCAAAATTAAAAAAATATTGAGTGAAAATTATATTTTTCATAATCATGTGACCTATAGCACTCGCTGACAGTAACAAAAATATTATTATTAAATAATAACTTATTTATTAATTAAAATAATAATACAAATGCATAATTTTTTAAACAAATTCACATTTATTTTACTTTGAACTAAATTCACATGTTATCCTTTGTATCTGCACTCCTCGCATTTATTTATATTCAAACAATATTCATCAAAAAAAATATTTAAATAAATTTTTTATTCAAGTTTTATTACATTATATGTTTGTCATTTTTCCTTTTATCTTTTACTATTTTTTTCTTTTTTTTTTTTTCAGATATCTGACATTTAGAATTTCAATGTCAAAATACAAAGTATAAGTTATATCTTATTTATTACGCTGCTGAATTTTTTAAAGAAGTTCATAGGAAGAGTGAAGTGAGCCATAATCAAGTAAGTATGTAACAAGCTGGAAGCTTATGCCAAATGGATGAAAAATAATCTTCTTCTTTTTTTCCTTTCAAATTATAATGAGGAAATTACATGTGAGGTACCTGAACTATATCAGGTGTTACATTTAGGTACCCGAACTTTTTTTCGTTGCAAATAGATACCTAAACTCACAAATTTCAACCACGTTGATATTTTTCATCATTTCTGTCCAATTTTGCCCATTAAAATCACGTGCAGACCACTTGAGGAGAAAACCCAAGGGCACTCGGTATCTTTTTCTCTCCCTATTCGTCCTTCTTTCGACAATCACGACCTTTCGCCAAAAAAAAATGTTAGGAAAAAATTTGTAAGGATTTCTCACAATTTTGCCCAAGGCTCATTGTCTTTGCCACATCTCAAGCATGTCCTTTGTTCCTCCACCACTACATTCACAGAAAAGAGAGAGAGAGAGAGAGAGAGAGAGAGAGAGAGAGAGAATTTGAGATCGAAGAAGGAAAATCTTTTTTTTTTTACCAACTCAGAAGATTTTACAAGGAGAAAGTGGCAGAAACAATGTAAATGTTGGAACTGAATTTGTCTTTCTGCGTTTATGTGGGTGAGCTGGTACAGAGTTACAGAGCCAAAAGAAGCTACTTTGCATCAAACATGTACTGGCAGTGTAACTTTTATACCCAACCCAGCTTTACCAGAAACACCAACATGAAAGACCCGCCACTGATGAAAGCTTCAAAATCTATTTAAAGCAACAGGTTTTTTACCAAAGCAACCAAACAAAAAAAAAAAAAAAAAAAAAAAAAAAACATGATCTTTTGATTTTCAAAAAGCATTTTCTTTGCTTTTGGTTTGCGAAATCAAGACTCACCACTGTGAGAGAGAAAGTGAAATTCAAAAACGCCGAAACCATTCTTTATCTCCACCATCACAACCACCATCTCCCGGCGGTTTTTCCCTTCCCCGCGCCGCAAACCCCGCCTCTACCTCTTCCAGCCCAAATGAGTCCTAGCTCTGACACATGGGCTTCAGCCACGGTCTCCCCTGCTATTCCCCCTCCGCTGCCGCCTCTTCTATCTTCCACGTGGGATTTCTGGAACCTATTTGTCCTTTTTTCTTCCAAGTCGGCAATGAAGAAGGAATGGAAGGCCACCACCACTGCACTGCATCAGAGGCGGTTGTCACCGTCATCGGCGCAGAGAATATTGCGGCGCTGCCTTCGGTGGTGAGCGGGTTTTCCAAGGAAAGTTTGAGCAAGCTTGCCATGGTTGTGTCCAAAAACAGCAGCAAAGATCTGGTCGAGATTATCAAGGAGCTTGACGAGTATCTGCTCAAGGCTTTTGATGTTGGTGCTCAAATGTCTTCTCTCGATGAGTTTAAGGATTGGCAAAATTGTGAGAAATCCCTGACGAATTTTTTCCAAATTTTTTTTTTTTTTTTTTTTGCAAAGGGTCGTGACTATTGAAAGAGGGACGGATAGGGAGAAAAAAAAAGATGTCGAATGCCCCTTGGGTTTCCTCCCCACGCAGTCTGCACATGATTTTAACGGACAAAATCGGATGGAAATGATGAAAAGTATCAACTTGGTTGAAATTTGTAAGTTCAAATATCTGTTTGCAACGAAAAAAAAAGTTCGGGTACCTAAGTGTAACACCCTATATAGTTCAGGTACCCCACTTGTAATTTCCTCAATTATAATTATTCTTCTTTTTGTTTTTAAACTATAATCATTGTTTTACATTATTTTTATTTTTTTTCAATTGTTTCATCATTACTTTTAAATTTCAATTAATCTAATAGGACAACATTAGAGAAAATATGTCATCAACAAATAATTATAATATGAAAAAATAAACTATAATATTTTTACAATTTTATAAAAAAATTAATAGATATTTTCAAAATTTCCATGGAAATTATGAAAATTTTGACCAAAATGTGAAGCAATTGACATAGAAATTTTGATGGAAATATCGTAGAAATTTTGACGGAAATTATGGAAATTTCACCCTTTTTTTTTTTAACCTTAAATTTATATCTATATCATCAAAAAACTGAAATTTCGGTGAAATTTTGCCAAAATTTTTTATTTTTGCATCATTGATCCATAGAGAACCGTTGTCGATTTTCCCTGCAAATTGTTGAAGCAATTGGTGATGAGATTGGAGCAGAAAAAGTTGGCATAAGACTGTCCCCATTTGCTGTCTACATGGAATTAGAAGACTCAAATCCAAATACATTAGGCCTTTACATGGTTCAATCCTTGAACAAATTTGGGATCCTATAGTGCAACATGGTTGAGCCAAGAATGAAGGAACAACTCCGAGAAACCCAGTGAATGCTTTGACAGCCTTCAACCCATGAGAAAAGCTTTTAATGGTACCTTCATTGCAGCCGGAGGTTATAATAAGGAGGATGGTAACAGAGTATTGGCGGAAAATCATGTAGATATTGTTGCATATGGTCGCTTGTTCTTGGCTAACCCAGATTTGACAAAGAGATTTGAGCTTCATGCTCCTCTAAATAAGTACAATAGAGACACTTTCTATATTCTTGATCATGTTCTTGGTTATACTAATTATCCATTTCTAGAAAATGCTTAGTTAAAATTAATTATTGATTGGCTTTCCTAAAAATAAGGAGTTTAGGTGAAAGAAGAGAGTTTTTCCTTTTATGGAGTTACAATTATTTCAATAAGCACTGGAGTTTTGAGATGTCTATGTTTCGTAGAAGATGAGTTATTATCAATAGTCATTGAAATCTAGATTGTTCCAAGAGGATCGATAATAATTTCATTGTCATTCTCAAGTCTTCCTTTCTCAACCTTTATTATTGTTCTTAGTTGATTTTATTACTTTTAAAATCACTTATAGGTTTAGCCTCTCTAATAGTCCTCTTACATGTAGGTCTGACATTTTTTTAGATCTTTCTTAGATCTTTAGAGTTATTGAGAATTAAACTTTAGATTTATTGAATTTTAAACCTTAGACTACAAGAATTTTTTGTTTTGACCATGTTTAATTACCATTTTTCTCCCAAACTTAAGTCAATGGGACATAGATCACTTATTTTATATTTTTTCACTAACATTTAATTAGGGTGGACAAAACCGAATCAGACCTGCCAATTCGGTTCTGGTGCACTGTCATTCTAAAGGCCTGCTCTTTTTTGTGTTAGTTACAGAAAAAGGGAAAAAACCGGTTCGGTGTACAGTTTGGCTGAGTTTTCAGTCGAATCAGACTAAACCGAACTAGTTTTATATATCTCCAGTTTTATTTTTCCCAAATTACTCTCATCTTTCAAAAATAAAACCTTAACTCTTTAATAACTCTCCATTCCAATTCCAACCGCCGCACCTTCAAACCCCACCCCCCCCAAATCCCTTATCCCTCTCCTTATTTTTCTCTGTCTCTCTCGATCTATCTTACTCTCCACTTCCAACCGCCACCGCTGCTACCCCTTTCCTTCCTTTTCTCTCTTTATCTATCTCCAGCATCAGTCACTCCTTTTCTCTCTTGATCTATCTTTTTTTTTTTCTTTTTTACACTTTTGTTTCCTCAAAATCTCTTTATTTCTATCTCGATCTATCATAGATCTCCTCATTACCCAAAACAAAAGAATAGAACATGTATGAAAAAATGGAGGAAAATGAGTTATTTAATTATTTGTTTTTCTTTTTTATATTGTTTAACTTTTTTTTATTTTATTTTTTTTGGGTTGATTTGTTTCTGTTGGTGATGATGGTGGATCTGTGGCATGCATCTACAACGGTGGCTGAAGTTGGTGGTGGTGGTAGATCTGTGGTATGCATATGCACGATGACTCAGGCAAAACCAACCGATTAAAAATCGAAGCCGACCAATTATTTACAGCTTGATTTTTGCTGGGTTACGAAGGTGTTTTAGTTCGGTTTGGTTGACCACTCAACCTCCACCGACCTATTTGTTTTGATTTATTTGAAAACAAGTGTTTTTTTTTTTTCAGCTGCCCACGTGTGGATCAATTAATGATAAATGCACACCCTTTTAAAACAAATGAAATATGTCCATCCTCTAATTCTTTTTTTTTTTTTCCTGACATACCCTCATCTCTTTTTTCTTTTTCTTTTTTTATATATCTCTTTCGGCAAATCCTCTCCGCTTTCTTTCCTTGGCCATCTACATATGAGAATAAGGAATAAAAAGAAAAATAAAATAAAATATGGATCTGATGTGAAATCAAAACAGAAAATCCTTTTTTTTATCCTTCTTTTTTCTTTTTTTCTCCCTCAAGCTCATTCTTCTCCCTAGGTCTCCCTTTAAAAAAAAAATTCTTCCAAAAACAAAAATTAACTAATAATAATTTGTTTTTTTTTTAAACCAAAAAAAAATATGAAAAAAATGCAGCTGTATCTTTTTTGCCCAGGATGGTGGGGTGGCACTTGGCAGGGTGGGCTGAAGATGAGAAAGGCGGACTTAAAGTGGGATGGGCGGGCTGGGGATAGAGAAGGTGGGCTAGGTATGGAAAGGGAGGACTCAAGTTGAAAAAGGCGGACTTGGGCTGGAGGCGGGCTGGGGATAGAGAAGGCGAGCTGGATAGGAAAGGGCGGGCTGGGTATGGGCAGGGCTGGCTGAAGTTGGGAAATGCAGGCTTGGGCTGGGGGCGGGCTGGGATTAAAGCCAGGCTAGCTGAAAATGAAAAGGCGGCGGGCTGGAAATGAAGGGCCAGTTTAATGTTTTTTCTAAAAGAAGATCTTCTATATATATTAGATAATCCTAAAGAAATAATATTTAAGTTTTTTTTTTTTTTTTTTTTTTTTTTTTTTTTTTTTTTATTTTTTTTNTTAAGTGGAAACACTAATAAGCCGTGAAAATTATCTCCTTGTCAATATATCAATACATCTAAAATACTGTAACATCTAAAATTTGGTCTACCAACTGTTTGTTTTTGTTTTAATGTTCTACTTTCTTTTTTTTCCTTTTTTTATTATAAAAAATTAGTATGTATGTATATGTACAAATTAAATTTAAATTGAATTTTTTTTTTTTGGTCTAAAATGTACAAAGTATTAACTATCCAATTTTTAGAGCTTTTTAAAACCAGAGCCGAAAAAAAAGAGCTTGCTAAAAGAGAAATAATTAAAAAAACAAACAAAAAAAAGAGCGATAAAGGTATGTTAGAAAAGAAAAAGTAAAATTAATTGAAGGGTGGGCATATTTCATTGGTTTTAAAAGGGTGGTCATGGATCATTAATTGATCCCATATGTGGACAGCTGCATAAAAAACTCTAAAAACAAACTACTAATGGTGCAACCAAAAGTTAATCTTTTTACTCTTTTAAATTTTTTTATTTTTCATCCAAATTTTACAATTTTGTAGTCAAAATGAAGCTATTCTTTTTTTTCTTTTCAAAAAAATATCATTGCATGTAGAAATTAGATTTGTTTTTGAAAAGTCTATTGAAATTTTGCTCACTTTCTAAGTTTAAAAGTAAAAACTCAAACTTTAGTTTTGTTCTTTATACATTTTAAATAAGTTTTTATGGTTTTTGAGTTATTCACGGTGGGTTTTTGAAGAGTTTGAAATCTTAAAATTTATTTTTGTAAATTTGATCCTTAAATATGTATTTTTGGATTTTTATAAAAGACTTGCATAATAAGTATTTGATAAAAAAAAATTGTGAGATTGACTTGATTAGTTTCAAAGCTTTAACTATAGGTTTTAGTTGTTGAAACTTTATGCTTATGACTTTATGTGTAAACTTAACATGCTAGATGATTTTAAAAAGTTAAGAAAAGAATAACTTTAAATTGGTGAAGACAATGAGCTATTTAAAAGGCTAGTTGGATTGTTTCGAAGGTTCAACCTAAGGAAATTAGGTTTACAAGCTTTAGTTGAATCTTGAAGGTATTTGACAATTTGGGTTTTTCACCAATAGAAAATATGGTAAAAAACGTCGGAAAAATACCGATATATTAAGTGTTTAAAATGATAAACCTAAATCGTCGTGCAATCAGGTGTCTTATATAGTCAGAAACATATAGGAGGTTCAAAATCGATGTTTAAAAACTTAAGATGATGGACCAAACTGTTGTTTAAAACAATGCTGAAGCCACTTGAACGCCACGGGACAAACATATAGACAACGGTTTTCAACCAATAACCGTCGTTTATGTAGCTCATATAAACGACGTTTAATCCCACATGGCATGTAAAATACGACAGTTTGTAGCTAGGAACCAACGTTTATAAATCAATGTATAAATGTCGGTTCTCATATAGGCCCATCATTTATGTTTTATGTTTATGTTTTTTTTCTTTTTTCTTTTTTTTTTCCAGCAGATTTTCTATATTAAATATATTTATTTTTAATAAAATTTTAATTAAAAATATGTTTTCAATTAAAAAAATCACAAAAAATAACAATTTTAATTACTAAACTCTTCTACATAATTACTAATTAAACCAAAACTCTCATATACAATTTTTCATACAAAATGTGCACAATATATGCACGGGTAGTTCATACATATAATCGGGTTTAACAACTAACTTAACAAAATAGATTTAATATTCAAACAAAATAATACATTATATTCAACATTTAAACTTTCTAATTCACAGGTTAGGCCCGTCATATACAAATTAACAACTAAACGAACACAATATATTCAATATTCAAACCTTCCAATGCATGGGTTCAAACATTTTTACAGAATAATGCATTTACAATTTGTTAAAAACAATTTAAATAGATTACATAATACTCACCTTAAAGTTTTCGGGTTGAAAAATCACAAATATTTTGTGATACGAAGTAGTAATCCGACCACAATAGAGAAAATGAGCAACGGCGATGGCGACTTGGGTGTTAGGGTTTTTGGAGAAATGAGGAAAAATGATAGACGACTTGGATGTTTAGAATTTTTGGAGAAATGAGAGAAAATAAAAGAAAACGAGGAGTGTAATGAACAAAACACAGAGCCAAAACAACGTTTTTTTTTGTCAAAAATGATGAGTGCAAAGCCAGGCCTGTCATTTTTTTTTTTTTTTACAATCAAGAAGAAGTAAAAACGACAGGCCAGAGCTAGGCCCATCGTTTTTACCCCTTGGTTTTAAAAAAAAAAAACGATCAGTCCATTATAAAACCATTGTTTTACTCCAAATGACGCTGTTTTGAGTAAATACGACAGTATTGTCTACAAAACCGTCGTCTTATCATCACGTATCATAAATCAAAAATGATGGTTCCCTCTAAAACCGTTGTATATAGTTTAAAACCAAGACACGTGGCAACCAAGTGTCTTGGGACATTATAAATGATGATTCAAGTGGGGAACCGTCGTTTATAACATAGAACAAAAACGATGGTTCACACTGAAACTGTTGTATATAGTCTACAACCAAGACAAGTGGCATTCAGATGCCACATGTCTTTGGGCATTATAAACGATTTTGCAATTGTTTATATTATACTTATATAAATATTTTATATTCAATTTTAGTAGTAAACTATTTATATTGGCTATATTTTTGGTAAAGAAAGAAAAAAACCAAATTGTTATTTACTAAGCTTGTAGTTCACACCTACTTTTTAAAACTTGGTGAAGGAAGCAAGAAAAAAGAAAATGACTTAGATAACTTTGAAGCAGGGAGCTTCATTGCTAATTTTCACATTTTAAAACTTAGTTAATTTTTTTTTTTTTTTTTTAAGTTATGTCTATCTCTCTTTTAATTAAATGTTATTAAGCTCATGCTAGCCCGTTTAATTTTTGTTTGCAAAATTGGAGTTAATTAATTTGTACATGGCTTATTTTGGGATATTAAACTTTGGATTTTAATTTGGAGTTAAAGTTTATAAGTGCTAGTTTAATATCTTTTGTATAAAAGATTATTTAGTTGGACTTATTCGTCACTTACGGTGAATTCTACAATTTATATTATGTTATTGTCATCTATGGTAGTCTAGGGGTGTTACAAATAGTTTGTTCTCTATTAAAGATTAATGCAGGAAAAAAATAATTAAAATAAACTTTTCTTTCTTGCTTAATGCTTCAAATACGATTAAAAAACAGGATTTCAAAAATTAGAAGTGGGAAGTTGACTTATTAAAAGCAATAACAAATGATAAAGGAATAAGGTAAGGCCTGTTTGGCAAAAGCAAATGGCAAAATTCTTTAGCAAATTGGTCATTGCTTAGTCAGATATATATAGATGCACTTATCTTGTAAACAATCCAGGCATTATAGAGTCAACAAACGCACCGTCTCGAATGACAAAATTAAAAGTGAAATTGTTGAATAAAAACTGGGGCAAATGCCTTTTTGCCCAATTCAAGGCTATAAATAAGGAAAATATATGATAAAGTATAACTAAAGGCTATAAATAAGGAAAATATATGATAAAGTATAACTAGTGAGTCTTTAATAAGACTCAAGAATAGGAATTTTTATTTTTTAGCCAAAAGAAAAGACAGAAAGAATCCGAAATTTTTAAAGGCTTAATTTTACGTTGACACTTGACATTGTTTCTCTGCAAGGAACATGGATAGATAAAGGAAAGAGACAGTAGTAGTACTAGCATATCCAAATACATCGTTGTATATATATGGTATAAAAATAAATATTGTTTAAATTTTTGTAAAATAAATATGTATTTAATTTAAAAATTATTTTTTAATAGTAATGTGTATAAATATTATTTATGGTTATTAATTAATTATTTTTAATTTTTGTGCAAATTAGATTTTTTTTTNTTTTTATTTTTACTTATTAAAGTAAGAATATCCTCATTGTAGACTCACTGTAGATCAATAAATAAAATGAGTATATTTAACAGAGTTAAATTTATCAATAATTAAACTTATCTTTCCTACATCCATGTGATATAGCACTGCTTACTGCTAAATTTGTTACAAAGCCACCTGTAGAGATTTGTTCCTTATCCAAGGAAGATTTATCTGCTAATGTGGACGATGAATATATTTTATCAGTTTTGTCAAGTCTGTGAGTTATAAGCAATGATGAAAATCGGTATCGACGGAAATATCAAATGTCAAAAATACAGAAATATCGATGGAAATATCGATTGAATATTGATATTGATAAAAATATAAAAGAAATGACGGAAATTTATAAGAAAATATATAAATTTTTAATGAAACTTCAAGAAACGCTTATTTATTAGATATTTTATCAATTTAAGTATAAAAATTAAAAAAATATTGAGTGAAAATTATATTTATCACAATCAAGAGACTTATAGCACTCTTTTACAGTAACAAAAATGTTATTAATTAAGTAATGAATTATTCATTAATCAAAATAATAATACAAGTACATGATTACTTAAATATAAGTCAATTCCACATAGAATTTCTTGGTGGTTGAAAATTTTCACTATCTTCCTCATCCTCATTTCTAGTTGTGTATTGAGAGAAATATTGATCAAAATGCATGTCTCTTTGATAATTTTGCACGTAATTGTTAACATGCCAACCATATGGATTTAATATTTCATGTGATTGTCTTTGCCGATAGTCATGATATGGATACGACGTTATTTGGTTTCGTTTATAACTACTAGCCCTTGATGGTTGAGTCTGAGAATGTATCCATGAGTTATTACTTAATGACATTCCATAACCATCCATGAAATAAGGATTATAGTCACCTTCAATCTTCATTGATCTAACATTTATAAAAAAAAAAGATTATTTTTCTTGTTGTGATATTCTTATTGTATCCCTTTCTCTACGCGTACAATCTTTTCCTATAGCACAAATTCCTGGCCCACATTCTCTACTTTCATGATTCTCATCTTGAGTTGCATGAGTGTAATATTCTTCACATGTGAATGGACTCAATCTCTGTTAAATTGGTGACTCTCTTTCGTAATCACTTCTAACTTTACCATTACATCTATTGATATCGCCACTTGAGTCAGAGTCGCTATTAATAGTTGAAAATTCTGAACCTGTACTTTTGGAAGGGGCCGAAGCACTAGGAGTTCTAGTTGGCTGTCTTATAAAGTTTTTAAAAGAATCAGCACTACTAGAGCCTACTTCTTCAGCAATTACTCTTTTATTTTTATCATTTTTTTTATTGAAAACTAAATGATAGATGTCAATTTTTTCACGTGAGCAATTATATTGAAAGAAAAAATGATTACAATATAAAAAAAATACTACAATTTTATAATTGTAGATAATTTAAGTGATAAATTATATCTTATATGATTAAATGATGTAAGTTTTAAACTTTTAATCAAATAATATTTTTAACTTGTTGAAAATTTAAGCCAAAATAAACTTCTTCTTTTTTAATTATAACTATTTTTTTATTTTAAAATTGTCATAATTGTTTTACATTTTTTTTAATTCTTTCAATTTTGCTTTTAAATTCCAATTCACCTAATTATATTTTAACTTAAAATATATCATCAATAAATAATTATAATTTAAAAAATACTCAAATATTTATAAAAATATATCATATTTTTAAATTTTAACAATCTAAATTTTCTTGGAAATTATGAAAAATTTTACTAGTTTGTGAAGCAATTACCATGGAAATTTCGACGGAAATATCGGAAATTTCTATGGAAATTATGAAAATTCTGACCAGTTTTGAAGCAATTACCATGGAAATTTTGACAGAAATATCGCAGAAATATTGGAAAAATATTAGAAATTTCAATGTAAATTATGGAAATTTTACCTTTTTCTAAAAAAAATTTTATTTCCGGATGTTGAAAAAACTAAAATTTCACTGAAATTTTCAATTTTTTCATCCTTAATTATATATTATAATAGATAATATGATAATATTTAAATGATTTTATATTTTAATTAACTTATTTATTTAAATATTTATATTTATATTACAAAATATACTAACTAATAATATTTTAAAATGTCAAATTCTATTTTCATTATCTACTTATACTTTTCTTATTATACAATTAATTAATTCCATCATGCAATGTACAGGAAATATATATATATATATATATATATTACATGATGTCCAAAAGAAAATACGAGGCTTGTCAAAACCACTATTTCTTCCTAACAAAAATAATAGAGTTTGAATCTCTACTCACAATCTAAAAATAAAGCTATATTACATTATTGTAATTTATCATTTGAAAGAAAACATAACATTAATTAGAGGTGTTCATTGGTCTGAAACTGACATATTTTGAAAATAACAAATCCGTTTTATTTTTTTTCAATCCGATCAGATCTGATATGTATATTAAATCCAATCTAATCCAATCAATAATTATATTTGATTGGTTTGGCTTCAACTTTTATTTAATTTTTTTAGACTTTTTAAAATTTAATTTTTGAGTTTTTTTTTACTTTGAATATTTGACATTTAAATTATTTTTTGTGCTTAAACTTTGTTTAAAAAAATTATGTTTTTCTTCAAAGCTAACACATAAAGTGGTCACTAAGTAATCCATAAAATATTATATTTTTTTTAAAATCTAACACATAAATGATTAAAAAAATAATGACAAATAAACATACTAAACTAAAACAAAACATAACAAAATTACTACGCTAATACAATAATCCAGTAATTCAACTCTAAATTTAAACTAATATAACAAAGCTTACATACAAATAATATTAAACTAATTGTCATATGCTTTGTAAAAAAAAATAGTTAGTTCGGTTTTGATCAATTTGGTCGGTTTTTAACATAAAAAACTGAATCCAATCCAATCCAATTATACTAAAATAACCGATTCAAATAAGTTGGATTTGATTTAAACGGTCGGTTTCATCGATTAGTTTGTTTTTTTGTACACTCCTAACATTAATGGACTCATTTTATTATTTATTTTAACAAATATAACGTTAAATTACATTATGCAAATTGTTTCTTACTGAAAAAAAATTAAATTAAATTAAACCTAAAGAAAAAAAGTTTTTTTTTTTATTATTATTATTGAGAAAGAAAGTTCCCTTTTTTTTGGTGGGCCTAAATAGAAATGGTTGGAAAAAAGAGGGACCTTGTTGCAAAAAAAAAACATCATATACAGCAGTATTACATTTTAAAAAACCAAAAATTTGATGGAAATGGACAAACTATAAAAACATGGTAACCGCCGAATCCGAGTTCGTGAAAGACGACGAGAGGCGTTATCTATGGTGACGAGCGACAACCACCACCAGCTCTTTCACCCAATCTTACTCCGCCACGTGTCTGCAGAAGCTTCCCTCCAATTCCAATCCCTATCCGTCTCAGCCATTCCAGTATTTATCCTCTCCGCTGCTTTGGCCTCGAACTGAGCACCACCACCACCTCATCATCATCATCTTCTTCTTTTCTCTCTGTTTTTGGTGGTCTGGAAAATTTGTTGGATTGCAGAGAGAGAGAGAGAGATGGATCACGCTGCAGATGCTTATCGTACGGACTTGATGACCATAACGAGGTTCGTCCTCAACGAGCAGTCAAAGCATCCAGAGTCACGCGGCGACTTCACGATCTTGCTCAGTCATATCGTTCTCGGCTGCAAGTTCGTTTGCTCTGCCGTCAACAAGGTCTTCCTTTCCCCTCCTCCCCACCTCTTCTTCTGCATTTTTTGGACTGATTTTTATAAGGATTTCTCAAGTGGGTTTGGTGTTTGCTAAGTGGGATTTTTTTGGGTGCTTATGAAATGGGTTTTCATTTTTTTTAATTCATATCGTGCAGGCTGGTTTGGCCAAACTTATTGGGCTTGCTGGAGAGACAAATGTTCAGGCAAGTCTTTTATGGGTCTTAAACAACCCCAACTTTGTCTTTATATGCTTGATTTTATTGGTACGCTTAGGTATCTCGATATTTTTCTTAGCAATTTTCAGGAAAAAAAAAAAAAAAGATAATAATATATATATTTTTTATTATTATTATTATTATTTTTTGGTGGGTTGTTCTATTTATGTGAATTTGTTTTTAATTTTGACCGAAGGGGGAAGAGCAGAAGAAACTGGATGTGCTTTCAAATGAAGTTTTTATTAAGGCCTTAGTAAGCAGTGGCCGAACTGTAAGTCACTGAATGAAATGGTTTTCCATTCCAAATTCACTAAAAAATTCTCTGTTAAAGCTTTGGATTTTTTCTTACCAGTGCATCCTTGTATCGGAAGAAGATGAAGAGGCAACTTTTGTGGAGCCATCAAAGCGTGGAAGGTATAACTTTTTGGTGCAAATTGGTTTTTGGAAGTATGGAAAACGTAACTATATGTTTATCCATTATTTTTGTTCTTCATTGTTTCAGGTACGCTGTTGTTTTCGATCCGCTGGATGGTTCCTCTAACATTGACTGTGGTGTTTCAATCGGGACGGTATGTGGTTCCTCTTACGTCATTTAACCAAATTATGTTTCATTGATAATTCTGATTGATTATATGCATATTAAGCATCTATTTGATTTGCCAGATTAACTCAATATTGCGGTGAAAAAAAAAATGTGTCTCTTGTCTTTCATCTAGATTTTCGGGATCTATTCGCTGAAAGATTCACAAGAACCTACTCTAGATGACGTTTTGCAACCAGGGAAGAATATGTTGGCAGCAGGCTATTGCATGTATGGAAGCTCTTGCACGGTATGTGTGAAAAAAAAAAATAAAAAAATAAAAAAAAAATAATCCCCCTTCCTTTTAGATGGATAGAATTTGATTGCTTTTGTTTTGAGTAATGATTTTATGTGCTTATAAATTGGATTTGTACTAGCATAGCTTTATCTATTTTGGGGACGTTACTGTTTTTACAGCTCGTGATAAGCACCGGAGCCGGAGTTAATGGGTTCACTCTTGATCCATCTCTTGGGGAGTTCATATTAACTCACCCAGACATTAAGGTATATTTATAGATAACAGAATTTTATGGTGCATTCTNCTTTTGTTTTGAGTAATGGTTTTATGTGCTTATAAATTGGATTTGCACTAGCATAGCTTTATCTATTTTGGGGACGTTACTGTTTTTACAGCTCGTGATAAGCACCGGAGCCGGAGTTAATGGGTTCACTCTTGATCCATCTCTTGGGGAGTTCATATTAACTCACCCAGACATTAAGGTATATTTATAGATAACAGAATTTTATGGTGCATTCTACTAAAAGTGATTGTCATTCTGTGAAAGTTGCAAAGATAAGAATTACAACTTGTGCATATGCTTTTTCTGCTCAGATTCCCAAAAAAGGAAATATCTATTCGGTGAATGAAGGAAATGCTAAGAATTGGGATGGTCCAACAGCCAAGTGTGTAATATTGAATTGTAATTGTCATTTGTTTCTTTGGGTTTCATATTTTGGATTCCTGATTCTTTTTCTACTTACACTTTAACAGGTATGTGGAAAAATGCAAATTCCCAAAAGATGGTTCTTCACCAAAGTCTTTAAGATACATTGGAAGGTATCGTGGACTCTAAGCTTAACAATGCAAATGATTCTTGTATTTAAGTTCTTTGTTTGATACTCCTCAATTCCTTGCATGGTTTGTTGTATGTTACTGCAAAATGATTATCCTGAGAACTGGTAAATGATTGTTATGTAAGTGCTGTTTTGGTGGTAGCTTGTTGTTTTCCTTTATTTTGTCTCTCTCTGTTTCGAACATAAATGTATTTGGTCACATTTTTTTATTTTATCTATTTTTTTCTGGCCTTTAAGAACTGATTTTAAAACTTTTGTCTTCGGAAACCATTTGAAGATTTTAGTATTAACTGTTAATTTTAAGGACCATCTTTTTACCATAATATACTCACTTTCATTCCCTTCTCTCTGCCCTCTATATTTTCTCACAGCTCTGCCTCAGCTATATGTCCCCTTAATAGGGTTGATATCATTTACCTCCCCTGTGGTTTAGTTCAAATTGTAAGTTTTAAAAATATTTTTCAAGCTCCTCTCATATTTCAAATTTATCATTTCTTCCCTACAGATTGTGTCACACCCCTTGGATTTATATGACTCATACCCCTTATAGGGTGCTTTGAAATTTTTAAAACCTAAGAGATGAAATTGTAATTAGCGTAAACTTGAGAGATTTAGATGGAATATTCCCTTCATCTTACTCTCATTTCTACCATGCCTTTCTCAAATTTTATCAAATATAAAAAATAGTTACCAAAAAGAGTTTTGCCTTTTTTTTTTAATTATATCTTATTTATTAATTTTAAAAACTCAGAAGTTCATCATCATCATCATATCGATATGCAGAAAATAACCAATTTATTTATTGATTCTGTGTTTTTACTGTCAATGAGAAATTAAAACTTCTAATACTTATGATCATGCTTAACAGTATGGTAGCTGATGTCCATCGCACATTGCTTTATGGGGGTATCTTTTTGTATCCTGCTGATAAGAAGAGCCCCAGTGGGAAACTACGGTATGTTAAAGTTTCAATTGCACCCATATTTTTCCCTTAGTCATTACAACTCCACTCCATTTTGTGTTCGAATTTTATCATGAAAACTAATTAGTGACAAACTATGCGATTTACTTATGTGTGTGAAAACTAGTGTCTTGTATGAAGTCTTCCCAATGTCATTCCTGATGGAGCAGGCTGGAGGTCAAGCTTTCACCGGCAAAGGACGGGTACCGATGAAACCCATCTTCTTGTTATGTTTCACTGAAACATTCGTTACTAAAAACTTTTTAAGCACTCTATGAATCAGTTTAATTGACAATTAAGAATAATGTAATTGAGAATTTATCTTGAAGCCTACATTTTGGCAGGCACTGGACTTGGTTCCGAAGAATATACATGAGCGGTCTCCCATTTTCCTTGGTAGCTATGATGATGTTGAGGAAATCAAAGAACTTTATGCTGCTGAAGAAAAGAAGGAATGACCTTGTTTATTTCACGTTCTTCTAATTTAAATACATAACTTTTGATTGTTGTAATTTTCTATTTCCTACAAAACTGTAATGAAACTATATAATTATTGATGAATAAACAATGTTTCCATTCACATATTTACCAAAAACAGAGTTTCCATTTTCATATTTAGTCTGCCATCTTCTATTTCCTACAGAACTGTAATGAAACTATATAATTATTTTTTATTGGTAAGTTGAAACTATAAAATTATTGATGAATAAACAAGTTTCCATTCACATATTTACCCAAGAAAAGAGTTTCCATTTTCAAATTTCGTCTGCCGCACAAAGGATGCTTATAGTTAGACCTGGTAATTTTCAACCGATCCGTTAACACGACAATAATATAAACGTTTTTTACGGGTTTAGATTTATCTAAAACGGATTGGGTTGTTAATGGATTGATCTATTATGAACATGTTATTTTAACGGATTGACTCGCAAAAATTCATTAAACTCATTATCGACCCATTAATTTTTAATGTCAATTTAATAATTTAACTATAAAAAAAATTCTAAATAATAAAGATGTGATTGAAATTGAATATGTTTATATATTATTATTATTTTAAACAAAATTGTTTTAGATTTTTATTATTCATTTGTAGAATGATTTAAATATTATGTTTTTGTTATTTATTATTTTTTTAACATATATGTAGTTTTAATTTTTATTTTTGGTTTGTAAAATGATACAACTATTTATGTTTGTCTGTGTTTCATTATTTTTTAGTATGAACTATAAATCAAATATATTTTTTATTTTTTAAAATAATTTTAAAAATAAATTTCACGTGTTAATGGATTAGATAACGGATTACACAATAATTTCATAAACGGATTTGAATTTACATATTTCAACACAAAAACTTTTTCGGATTTAGATGAATTTTTTTTAACAAAAATACAAATACCACACGATATATTGTCAGATCTACTTACAGTGTGTGTATATATATATATATGAGAATATTGTCCTGAAAAAAATCTTCTGAACAGAGTGGAGAGGTTCTTGTAAACATTAACAGCTATAGTTCAAAGTGTGAATTAACAATTATAGTTTAGTATTCTTTTTTTTTCTTTTTCTTTTAGGACTGTTTTTTCCCTAAAAAAATGTAAGAGTTTCCTACTAAGTAAGAATCCATATTACGTTTGAATTACACCTAATTTTTTTAAAATAATAATAATTAAAAAAAAAAAAACCAAACCTGTCCAGGAAAACAGTTAAAAACTACTCTTGACTCTAGTTTGAACTCTTAACTCTACATGAAAAAGGGTACATGATAAAAACAAAGGAAACAATAAACAACTCCAAAAACCTAGAAGGGAACCCCAGAAATCGCATTCATTCAGCCGTCTCAAAAAAGGTAAGAGTTTCCTACTAACTAATAATCCATGTTCCATTTGAATTACACCTAATCTACCAAGGAAAAATAATAATAATAATAATAATAAGATAAAAAATAAAAATAAAAACAAAAACGCCAACCCAACCCAACCAGAACCTCTCCAGGAAAATAGTTAAAAACTACACTCTTGACTCTAGCATGAACTCTTTAACTTTATGAAAAAGGGGACATTATAGAAACAAAGGAAACAATCAACAACTCCAAAAAGCTAGAAGGGGCCATCTCAAAAAATGTAAGAGTTTCAGCAATCTCAAAAAAGGGGACATTAAGGAAACAATCAACAACTCCAAAAAGCTAGAAGGGGCCATCTAAAAAATGTAAGAGTTTCAGCCATCTCAAAAAATAGGACATTATAGAAACATATAAACACTAAACAACTCCAAAAAGCTAGAAGGGAAGCTCCAGAAATTTCATTCATTCAGCCATCTCAAACGTACAGTTGAACTCCTCATTTCAAATATTTGATACCAAGAAATCCATTCATTCACCAATATAAAAAACTACAATGACACAAAGACAGTTTAGCTCAAGTTGTAATTACTCAACGAGTAAACCAATGTCAAGCTGTTCTTAAAGGAGGTGAAACAAGAATAACACCATCTCCTCTAACGAAGAGAAAAGGAACTGTGCGCCTTGTTGCCTGAAATAGGGACAAAAAACAATAATAAGGAAAAAAAAAAAACAAATTAGATCATCACACAGACAAACGAGTACAGAGAAAAAGGTGACTAATGTTGTAAAACTCGACCAAATGTGGTTTACCATAAATAAATTGAGTGCCATAACCGGCCAAAGATGTTTCATTGAGTGCAAATAAATCTTCCCTAAATGTCTCGATGGAGCTACTATAAACAACTTTCTCTTCATGGAATTTCATTGCAATTTATCATTTATGAAGGATAAAAGCAAAATGAATTCCTTGTAATACACTGTCAATATTTTCACATATAATCTCCTTTGCTAAATTAAAAAATGTTTCACTAAAAAACTTATATAACTGATAAAAGCAAAATGTATCAAATAGTTCAAAATACTTATTATGTGTTACAGTTCCACATTTTTTTTAATCTTATAAGCAGTCACAGATTATGACCTCATAAATAAAATAGAAAAGAATGTGAAATAAAAAATTTACCCTGACAATCTCTTCATATGTTTCGTCATCAATTTCTATGGTAGTAACAATTTCTTCAACATCACCAAGAATCATATTTAAATGCTGATCATAAGCCTGCAAAGCCAGATTGCCATACACAAAAAGTAAATTTACATTAGACTTGAGAGAAACACAAAAATCAAAGCTCAAGAGTTAAAACTAGAGGCCCTGCAACAATTATGCACAACCAAATTTATGGACAGAGATACTGCTTGTGCCATTACTTTCTTTTGGGATACACCTAATCTACAGCAACCGCAACAGAGGTGAAACGTAAACTGGACAAAAAAGGGCTAACATGTAAATAAGGACAACCAGAGTAGGTATCGTTCTTGTACAGGTGGCAGATTACATAACATTAATAGAGGACAGATGCTAGATTACGTAACATCAATAGAGGAATTTTCTTTTGGCAAAATAAATTCTTAAAGTTATAGTTAAAATGTTTTCCTTATTAAGGAATACATAGGTTAAGTAAGAGTTTATATCCATTTCCACAACAAATCAAATAGATGAGAAAGATGCCAAGCCACCTATACGTCTGACCACCACCTCCTCCTTTACATGTGGCAAACATACATCACAACGTTTAAACAAAATAAGAAATATATGACTTTATAAGCTCTAAAATAGTTCTATTATTTTTCTTCCTTATCAAAAGAGGCATCTACATTCAAATTCGTTTTTCTATTTGAAAACAATAAGACATTAGTACAATCAACAAACAAAGTTCGCATGCAACCCAAGGCTAAGTCAATGATAAAAAATATGATTTCGCACCATAAAGAATTGGATTAATTGGAGTTTTAAAATGGGGTGGCAAATATCATAAATAATTATTACAAAAGTGGTGCCTTTGATGAGCAGCTTCTAAGTCAAAGTATCAACTTGATTGCCTTACCAATTCCTCAACTTAATTACCATGTCAACCACCAGCTTGTTCCTAGAAGTTCAGGACAGGAAAAGGGTCCAAGCTAAACTCAAAGATTGAATTCGCTATAACAGTGATTTCAGTTCCATTATATACCTTCCGTATCACATTTTACAAACCTTTGGAAATGATAATCTTTCCAATTTATCTTTTTTCATTTTTTGTAAAACCTAACCTAACAGTATAAACCTCTGACTCCATTGTCAAAATCCTAGCTTCCTCAACCATATAGGTATTCATTTCATACACATGCACACTCAGAAATAGAGTTCATCTTTAACTCACGAAGCTCAAATGGCAAAGAAAACCAGTAAAGTATGCATTTTTTTTTCTCACTCCAACAGGAAAACCTATACAACGCAAATTCAACGTCTAAGCCAATAAACAGAGCAACTGGATCACAAAAAACCCTAATTTTCCTTTCTATCATATTGCATTTGTAGAAAACAATAGGTTTTAATCACCGTATTCAATCAGCTAGAAAGTACATGAAACCCTAATTGCGATTTTTTCTTAACCTAGACCAGCCTGCGTGTTTGAGAGAGAGAGAGAGAGAGAGCCTACATGGAGCTTGCCGCGGAGCTCACGGTCGGAACGGAGCTTGACGTAGATGCGTTCGTCGAGGCTGAGCCGGATCAAATCCAAGGGTTCCTTAACCGCGCTCTCTTCCTCGCTCGCCATTGTCGTTTCTCTTCCTCTTTTTTGGGTTTTTTTTTCGTTCGGAGGTTTTGATTTATACGGCTACAACTGTTTACATATTACACACACACACACATATATATAGTTAAATAATTGTAAAATGATAATTTTAAAATGCCAACTTATTAAAAATGTTCATTAATACAATTTATATTTTAAAATTATGAAAATATATTTTATAATAGCATAACAGTACATATACAATAGGGAAAATTTTACAAACATCCCATGTCTTTTAGTATAATATCAAAAACGACCTTCATGTTCTGAAAATTTTTTAATGTATCTCTGCCGTTAGTGAGTTCTGTTACATTTAACACTAAAAAGGGTAAAATAGACATTTAACAAATCAGTTTTATGATGCGTACGGTTTTCTTTACTGAAGAGACAAGAACAGTAGCAAAACTTCCTGAACAAGCTTTGTTCCACGAACATAGACCTTTCAGTTTTCATCACACAAAAAAAACACAGACCGACCTTTCCTCCATAGCCGTCGTGCAACCTTTGCTCTCCCTCGCAATGGATTTTCTCTCTGGGTTTAACTGGCTGCGAACGAAGGTAAGTGATTGGTGATGAAAAAATGGTAGGTTTTTTTGTTGTTTCAACTAGAGTTGTTATGGTCGTACTTGTATTCGTGTTTAGGGTTTCGTATATTTCCTTTTTTATTTAGGGTTTAGGGTTTATTTTGTTGAAAGTTGTGATTATTTTGTTATTTTTGTTATTGTTTCCGGTCGTATTTGCTTCGTTGGGTTACGGAGAGTTTTGCTTTTTTTCTTTAAAAAGAAACCCTGAGTATCGTAGAACTAGGGGTGGGCGGTCGGTTTTTCGGTCGGTTTTCGATTGATTTTAAAACCAAACAGTCCAGGTCAGTTTTATAAACTGTCAAAACCGAGTGAACCGGCCAAATGCAAAAAAACTAGAAAAAAACTAGACTGGCGGTTCGGTCGATTTTTGGGCGATTCGGCCGGTTTGGGCTTCACTGGTACTGGGTCAATCAGTCAGCCCACTACAATTTTTTTTTTACTTAGTCCAGCCCATTAACAGTTTTTCAGTTATAATTTTTTTTTAATATAAACCAGCCCATTACAATCTCTTTTTTATTTAGTCCAGCCTATTATTTATTTAATCTAATTTTAAAAATTTAGTTTACTACTATATATTTAAAATAACATACAAAATTACAAATATAATATAATTATATAACATAGTATATATTAGAAAATTATTCTATGTTATATAATGAGAGGATGAAGCACTAGATATGAGACTTTGGAAATCAGTTTTATCTACCCAAAAAAAAATATATATAACATAGTATAAATATTCAACAAAATAAAATTATAAACTAAAAAATCCAAAGCAAACATAATAACTTAAAAAAATAAATCAAAATATAAAATACAATCCACATAAAAACTTAAATAAAAATCAATCAAAACTTAAATAAAATATTGTCCAAAAAGAACCAAACTTGTACTAAATTAAAATAACATCCAAATATAAAACTTAATTTAAGAACAATCCAAAATAAAAATAAATTATCACTAAAGCAAAAATAATTTTTAAATGTTGAGCATTGTTGTTCATGGTAGTCTCCTTGGAGGTAATGGTGGTAGAGTATCATTTGTTGGTGGTGGTACACAAGCCTCTCCTAAACAAAGAACAATTAATACAAGTTAAAATTACATGAAGCTAAAAAAATAACAAAAAGTGAAACAAGATATGGAAATAAATATTACCCAATTCAATGCTATCATAATATAATAAATCATCCATTGGAATGTCTACGCGATGATCTACACGAACCGGAATGGCTTGTAACCAATTTTGTGAACAAACCAAAGCCTCCACCATCTTTGTTCCCAATGAGCTCCGGTATTCATCAAGAACACGACCTCCGGTACTAAATGCGGATTCGGATGCAACGGTAGAAATCGGAATTGCATATACATCTCTTGCAATTTTGGACAAAATTGGATATTTTGTCCAATTAAGTTTTCACCAAGATAAAATGTCAAAATTAGAATTCAAAGAATCCTCTAATGGATCCAACAAATATCAATCCACTTCACATTTTAATTCCATAACATTTTTTTCTACTTGCATCCTTTGAAACTTTAGACTTCTCAATCTCCGATTATCATCCTCACCATCCTCCTCTATCACCACACTTTGTTGTACTAATGATCTCACTTCATTGGACATTGTTGATCTTAACATATCACTAGGTCTAGTACCACTCATCTTATAGTACTCAAACAAGCGATAAAAAATATCTTTGACATCCTTAGTTAAAGATTGTACCTTCTCAAACTCATAAGCATTTTCATAGATCAAAGAAACATAATCCAACTTGTAGCGTGGATCAAGCACAACTCCAATAACCAACATCTTGTTAACATCTCCAAGTGTTCCCCAATATTTATCAAACTTTTTCAACATTTGAGAAGCCATTTCGGCCATCATCACGTTTTCACTTTTACTCCATTTAATAAGATCGGTGTACATGAAACTAATCTCATGAAAACACATAGCCGAAGTTACACTCAAAGAAGAACTCACTTTCAAAGTAACCTCATAAAAACTTTTCAAAAATTTTACAAACACCCCTGTATTCTCCCAATCTTTACTTCTAGGTGGACCAATCATTTTATGTCCATTTTCATGATCCTTGAAGTATGTCGGATACAATTGATCCTCACTTTCCATCCTTTCAAAAGCTTTTTGGAACTTCAAAGCTGAATTCAACATCAAATACGTTGAATTCCACCTAGTAGGCACATCTAACACCATATTGCCTTTGTATTCAATCTTCTCCTTTCCTACACACTCTTGAAAAATACGTAACCTTGAAGGAGAAGATCTAACATACCTAACAGCATTGCGAATTCCAGCAATGCTGTTTTGGATCTCTTTCAACCTAAATCCAACAATCAAATTAATAATATGTGCAGTACAACGAACATGGAGAAACTCACCATCTAATACACTTTCCTTCCAATTCCTTAATATTCTATTCAAATAAGTAATTGTTACATCATTCGAAGAAGCATTGTCAACAGTAATTGTAAAAACTCTCTCAATGCCCCAATCAATCAAACAATTCTCTATTTCCTTACCAATTGTCTCACCTCTATGATTTTGAACAACACAAAAATTTAAAATTCGCTTATGCAAAATCCAATTATCATCAATAAAATGGGCGGTAAGAGACATATAACAATTATTTTGAATAGACGTCCAAGTGTCCGTGGTTAGACAAACCCTTTGCTTATTCTTCAAAAACACACTCTTCAACTTCTTTTTTTCATCCATATACAATTGCCATACGTCTCTAGAAATGGTTCTACGAGACGGTGGATCAAACCTAGGATTTAAAGCATGACATAACTTTCTAAACCCTTCTCCCTCGACGTGACTAAATGGCAACTCATCAATGATAATCATTTCAGCACAAGCTTTCCTACATGCATCTTTACTAAATGCATTAGTAGCAACCAAATTGATATTTCCACCCACACCTAATTGGGACTTTTCAAAAGACAACACTTTTTGTCTTTTATCATATATCCTCAAAGGGTTTTTCTTGCATTGGTTCAACAAATGATTCCTTAATGTACTAGTTCCATTCTTTTTCGATCCACATGCATAATCTATACCACAATGCTTACACTTACATCTAGGATTATTTGGATCACTAGATTCAATGTCTTCAAAATGTTTCCAAACAAATGATTTCCTATTAGAACTAGAACATTTCTTATCATCTTTTTTAGACCCTTCATCTAATTACTCAACTTGATTATGCCCATCAAAAAACTCTTCCGCTTCATTCATTTCATCTAAATAATCTTCTTCCATCCTATTTGAAAATAATCAAACATATTCACCAAAAAAATTAAAAAACACATCCAACAAGTCAAACTAAGCATGCATAGCATTGAAAAAAAACATACAAAAATTAAATATGATGTCCAATTAAATTTTTGCCTACTCCTAGCATAGACTATTATAAAAAATAAAATAAAAACAGCAACAACTCAACAAGAATATAAATTATATTTCCAAAAACATGCTTATAACTTATAAAAAATTTATACCTTATATGATCGATTATATATTTCATAACAACTTGACAAACAAACAAATAACAATAAAACAAATTCATTAACCATAATTTCGCAGCAACATAACCACACACAATTTCACAGCAACATAACCATTAACCACAATGACAAACAAATTCATTAACAATAAAACAAATAACAAAAAATAAATTCTTTGCAACATAACCAACTTTGCACCAACATGATCTCAATGTCAAACCCCCAACTTCGCAGCAACCACACACAAACATCAAACAACTATGTAGCAAACAATCTCACAGCCTAACTTCACTACAATTCTTCGCAAAAAATAAATTCTATCTAAAAAGGAAAAATACTTACCGGATGTTTGCAAATTATAGTCTTCACTTTAGCAACTCAATCAACGAATTCAACACAGCTGAAGCAGAAACAAAAAAGCCGATTAGACAAAACCAATCGGTAATAATAAGCCAAAATCAATCCCATAATCAACTATAACACACGGCCTAACAAGAATACCATTCTCTGGTAAATTGGTAATGTGCAAAGTGCGTACTAACACCCCCATTAACAGTCAAACAACATAATGACACAAAAAAAAAAAAGTAATACCGGCATATATACATTAAGGTAGACTCATATATGCATTTATTTACTTTCAGTTAATACCGTGGAGTTGCTATTGCTTTCCAAATTTATAATACCGGCATTAGGGGTATTATTTATTCTAAAATGATTATAGAGAGAGGGAGAGAGAGGTGAGTTTCGGTTGGTTAAAATGAAAAACTAAAAGCTATAGAGTATGGAGAAAACATGTACTATATACAAATGAACAATAGATTTCGGCAAAAAAAAAAAAAAAAAAAGATGAACATTTTAGAAAAAAAAAAAAAAAAAAAAGATGAAGAAGAAGAAAGGTTACTCGTCGGAGACTAGGCTGTACTTGTCGCCGGGGTAGCTGTCGTCGCAGTTCGCAGCTGAGCTTGTCGTCGTCGTGGTCGAGGAGGTGGAGTCTGCTTCGGAGGAGCTAGGGCCAGCACCTTGAGCTTGAGAGTTGAGTGTTGTCGAATGAGCTTGGAGAAGGCTGAGAGGGTAAGTGAAAATCAACGGGTGAGATTTAATCTCAAAGATAAGGTGTCCAAATCCTAGGTATTAGAATTAGACCGGTCTGGTTCGGCGAAAATTTTAATGAAAACCGGTCGCCGAACCGGACATCTCGGTTTCCAGTTAAACTTCAACCGAACTGGACCGGTTTTTTGTTTATAACCGTAAAAAACCGGACCAATTTCGGCCGGTTAAGCCGGTCCGGCCGGTTTTTGCCCACTCCTACGTAGAACGTAGAGATTGAGGGTTATTTTCTATGGATTTTAAATCTTTTTTGTTTTAGTGTGTTGATGCATAAGAGTTGAAAATTCAAAACAACAAAAAACTCTTCTCAACTCTTCTCAGTTTTTGTTGGTTTCGGTTATAGTGTGTTTTTATGTGTATTTTTTATTTTCATTGAGTTATTCAGTTATTATAGTTCCTTATTATGCTAGGATCATATAAAAATACAAAAAAAAAAATATGATATCATATTCATTTTATGGTTATTTGATTTGCATCAAAGGTGTTTGAAAACTTCAGTTTTTATTGCATTGTCGGGTTTGGTGTCTTTTTGGCATTCATATTCAAATTTATTTTATTTCTTTCTTTTTTGCCGATTATAGTTCTAAAATTCTCTTTTTGATTTTGAGTGCATTGATTTTTTCATGATAATTGATGTTTAATTTTTTTGATTTTTTTATAAGGAAGCATATTGTGTGTCAAGAAGGATTATTTCATTTTGTTATCGTGTGTCAAGAGGGATTAATTCTCTCTTTCTGTATGTTCTCTTTGTATGTTATAAGTATGTTCTAAACTAAAATGGCTTCTCTGTATGTTAAACAGTTTGCTGAGCATTGCTTTGTTCGAAGGAAAAGATTAAGAGTTGCCTGCTTGTGAAGGTAAGTGGATATTAAGTTTGTGTTACTGAGGGTTATCATAATATATTTTGAATAGTGAGTTGAATGGTGAATGTGATGCATGGTTGTGATGTGATAGGTTTTGTGTTATGCATGCTTGTGAATCTGGGTTATAGTATGTGATGCATGCTTGTGAATTTGGTTTATAGTGGTAGTGATGTATGCTTGTGAATCTGGTTTATAATGCAAACATGTGATCTGGTATTGAAGTGCATGTTTGATTGATGCTGAGATTTTTGTTTTGTTTTTGTTTTTATTTTTTTTTTTCCAGAAACATGAGGTTCTTGATTAATATAGAATTTATAGGGTCCAACTATGGTCCAATAGATGTTGATGATGAGGAATATAATTTAGTGTGCTTATGCAATGAAGCCATGCTAATGGGACTGAAATGAAGAATTAGGAAACATGAGAGATTGTTAGTAGAAGCTAGGTTACCATGGATGAATAACTTTAATACAGTTATTCATACAGACAAGGACTTGCTGGAAATGTTTAGGAAGTTTAGTGGTAAAGGTATTGAAGAAATAAGTTTTGAGTGTACTTTACTGTCATTGCAAGTTGAATATCCAGATGGGGTTCACTCTGCACATTCAGCCCCATTACGCACTCAACCAGAAGATGACCAAAATCCCAGCCAAACTCAGGTTCCCCTTCCAAACTCCCCACTGTTAGGTGGTGGATATAGCCCAATAGGTCCAGATTTCACTGATAGTGTTAGTGATACCGGTTCAAGTGTATGCTATCCTGCTAATATAGATGAAGAACTAAGTGAAAATCCATTTACCAATAGCAATCCAATCAGTAGCAACCCGATTTCTTCCAAATCCATTTCATTCAACAACATTCCTAATCCAACCGACCTAATCCACTTGATGACCCCAATCCAGATTCCTTTGAAAATGCTGAGAGTGAACTTCCTCTGGATGAGCAGTTTGGTTTGAGTGAAGATGAGGGTGATGAAGTGAATGAGATGGACAGTGAAAAACAATCTGTGAGAGGTGATGAGGGATATGTGAGTGATAGTGAGCTTACTGAGGGTTATCAATCAAATGATAGTGATGGAGAGCATGAAAGTGATGAAGAATGTGAGGGCCCTGTTGGTAGGATGTCTAGGAACATGAAAGGCAAGTTGTGTAAGCCCAATAAGGCTGGGAAAATTAAACTAGAGTGTGGAATGGTATTTGAGAGCATCCATCATTATAGGTCTGTGTTACGAGACTTTGCCATAGAGAAAGAGTTCGAACTTTTGAGAAAGAAAAATGAAAGGACAAGAGTGACTGTCGGCTACAAACAACTAGGATGTACATGGAGGGCACATGCATCCCTTTTGCCTGACAACACCACATTTAAGTTGAAGACCTATAACCCTAAACAAAATTGTACAAGAAAGAGAAAAAATGACAGAGTAACAGCCACTTGGCTTTTTGTGAAGCTAAATGAGGAGTTTAAAGACAACCCTACAATTGACATCAACACCCTAGATAGGAAGGTTAAAGCCCTATTTAGGGTAAAATGCAAGAAACATAAACTGTGGAGAGCCAAAAGGATGGATATTGCTAGGTTGAGTGGGGACTTTGGAGGATCATATAACAAACTGTACAAGTATACAAATGCTTTGAGATTAAGAAATCCTGGGACACTGTCTGTTGTGGCTTGCACAAGGACTGTGCCATCTGCAAACCCAAATTTCCAAAGATTTTTTTTGAGCCTGCCTGCACAGAGAGATGGTTTTCTGTATGGTTGTCGATCATTCATTGGATTGGATGGTTGCCATTTGAGAGGTCCATATGGTGGAGTTTTATTGACTGCAGATGCACTTAATGCAAACAATAGCCTCTTCCCTTTGGCAGTAGCCATTTGTGAATGAGAGACCCTCTGTAGTTGGAGTTGGATCCTTGAATTACTATTCAAATATATAGGGGAACAAGATATGAGGGTTATGACTTTTATGAGTGATAGACAGAAAGGCATTTTGAGAGCATTGTCTATCCATTTCCCAAACTCCCCAAATAGGTTTTGTGTTAGACACATCTTTTCAAATTTCAAGGCAAAATTTCTTGTAGTAATGGTGAGGAATCTCTATTGGGCAGCTGCTAGGGCATACGAAGAGTGTGTTTGTGTCTACAATAGAGAAGATTAGGAGCATCAGTAACGATGCATATAATTGGCTGGAAAAGATCCAAGCCAAGCATTGGAGTAGGCATGCTTTCGATGAGGCTGTCACGAATGACCATGTTACAAATAACATGACTGAGTCGTTCAACAGTGAGCTGAATGTTCAAAGGGGTGAACCAGTGTTGTTATTGCTTAAGCATATTAGGCGGCTAATGATGAGAAAGCTCCAAAAGAGGAAGAATATAGCCCTAAAATGGACCACTGCAGTACCTCCACAGGTTATGAACAAAATTGAAAAATTCAGTTGGAGGCAAGACATCTGAGGGTTATTTAGGCAACAGACACATAATTTGTAGTGATTGATGAGAATGTGGTGTCTGTGATCGACTTACAGCAACATACATGTCAATGTGGAGCTTGGCAAATTAGTGGGATACCCTGCAAGCATGCTTTGGCTTGCATCATGTACAAGAGGGATGATCCCACTGTCTATGTTGACAGTTCCCTGAAGAAAACATCCTACCTACTTACTTACAACAGTGTCATTCACCCGTTACCCGATGAAACTTTGTGGCCGGAGGTTGAGCACGATGAGGTATTGCCACCGCACAGGAAGAGGTGCCTGTTAGGCCAAAGATGGCTAGAATGAGAGAGGCAAACGAACCGGATAAGCATGCAATGTTCTTCACCATGAAATGTGCAAAGTCCTTGGTCATAACAAAAGGACTTGTCCAAAGAATGTGGCCAACTGAAAGAGATGAAGGAGGATTGAGGTACAATTTCCTTTTTGGTTTACCTATTTATATTGATTTAGATGAAAACAAATTGAAAATATTAAAACCTAATGATTCTGTCATTATTGCTGCAGCAATATGGGGAAGGACCTTTTACACAATGGGGGGTAACAGCAGCAGCAGTAGCTATGTGGAATGTAGGCTTTTGACATCGAGTGGATTAAGATATGTTTAATATGTGTTTGTGGTTAGCTGTGCACATGAATAGTTTTGTAGGATTTCTTAATATTTTGATGTAAATCTTTTGATGTATATTTGGGTTGAATTTGAGATTTAATAGGGCTGTGGTTATTAATTAACCCATATAGAGTCATATTTTTGTTGGTGGGTACAGTTTAGGATGGGTATATAAAAGAATACAGTGTATGTGCCCCACTTATTTTTTTTGAAGGCACAACACTGTGATGTACTAAGTGACTAATGGGGTTGCATCCCTATTATACGTACACAATGTTGGGTTGTAACTGCGATATTCACTTGATGAAATGGAAAAATAATTATTTCTAAATTTTTACTCTTGAATATTGTTCTTCATACATTTACTACATATGTTTGAATGCAAATGCAAATACAACTACAACAATTAGAATTCCAAAGAATAAAAACATTGTCTTCATGACTGGCTGCATTGCTTCAATTTTTTCCACCCTTGCTTCTAGGGCTTTAATCTTTATTTGCATATGCATTTCACTTGCCTCATTGAATGATATTTGCATTCTTCCACTACTTGCATCACTGTCTAGATTAAACTCTTCATTATCAGGAGTCCAAAAACTATAGTAACTACATTTACCATGTAAGCAGAAAAAATAGAGTCGAGCTGGATTTTGTTTTGACTCTGATATCCTTATACCGGCTTTCCTCCCACAATAGCACCTCCTATTTCTAAATTTTATCATTCCGCCATTTATATCACTGCTACTAGTTGATGATTGCTTTGCAAACCTTGATTTCATATGAGAATGAGGCTTAGAAAACATTTGAAATATGTTTAGATGAGTTGTTGACTAATTTGGCTGGAAATGCTTAGATGGGGTGTTTTTGAAATTTTTGGATGCTTACAAACAATGTTTAAATGATGTTAATAAGTCTGTAAGAAAAGCTTGGTGTAAAATCAAAAAAAAAATTTGCAAATGATAATGTGAAAGGGTGTTTTTAAAATTCATCCCGCTGTTATATATAGACATATTTGTGACCGTTGGAAGCAACGGTCACATGTCTTGTCAAAATTCAATAACCAACTTTTTTAAAAATTTATTATTATTTTATTTGGATAAGGACATTAATGTCATTTAGCATTCTGACACAGTCAAAGTTACTGAATTCTCACAGTGTAAGAGGTATTTTTGAATTATACGGAATTTGTGGGTCTAATTTAAATTAGGGCCTAAAAATAAAAAGTGTTTGTAAAATTAAGGCCTAAAGAGAGAGGGTGTCTGTAAAGGGTGTTTTTGGGTTTTAAACACTCTGACACAGTCAGAGTTACTGATTTTTCACAGTGTAATGGGTGTTTTTGAATTATACGGAACCTGGAGGTCGTATTTGATATTATACTAAAAGTCAGGGGGTGTTCCTAAAATTATCCCTATATTAAAATGGTAACATTCAAAAGTAATTTATCATCATGTAATAATTTAGTACAAGCAAATAATCTATATATATATATATATTTAAATTTATTAATGACTATCAGTAATATTGAAGATATGTCATAATATACCATTAAAATAAATATAATACTGACAAAAAACGAGACCTTAATAGAGAAAGGATTTTTACTAAACTTCAACAAAAAACAGAAAACTTTATTTCACTTATATTTCTTGCTTTCATTCACAAAAGATGTATAATCGTATATATAACTACATGATTGAAAGAGATTGGCTTTCTTTTTAACAGTATAACAAGAGAAAGGTTTATCAAATAGTTATTCCTTTGGCTAAGGCTCTACACTTGACTAATCCTCTTAGGACTCTATCCTCATCTTCTGGACTTGAAATATAAGAGTTATTTGATCTCTAATCACACCTCAATTCCCCCAATTTTCTTACATTCACTACAAGAAATTTGGCCTACAGCAACGAAAATTGAAGCTACAAAATAAATTTTGTGACAGAAGATACCTCTTCAGTTTCAAAAAAAAAATTTCATGACTATTTAAAAAATATGGTATTTTCAGTTACGAAATTTGAAATTATAACATTTTTACGTAACTAATGGGTCAATATTTTTTGGGGGAAAATTTTTTCTCCAAAAGTTTAAAATCTACTGTTACAAATTTTTCGTCTTCATGACTAAATACTCTAAGTTTGACTGGTCAACTAATGAAATACATACCGTCACAAATTTATTTCGTGACATATTATTTTTTTCATTAAAAAATAAATAAGATTAAAAAAAATTGTCCAAAATGGCACCGTTCTTATTTTTCAGTCATGAAAAATTTCAAAATTTTGGAATTGGCCTTCAGTCACAAACCGCTCTTTTTTCGTGACTATGGACTTTCAGTGACGCACCTATTGTCACGGAGTTGTTATGACATGGTTTCGTAACTGAATAGATTTAGCGACGAAAAATCAGCTCTCGGTCATGAAAGGTCGTTGTTACTGTAAGCTAAATTTCTTTTAGTGATTTTTTATTTTTCCTTTTAATTAAATTAAAGAAATATATATCATTTTCACAAGACTTTGGCCATAGTTATATTAATGAAATTTTAGCAACACCGACCATATTAAATAGGATTGAAATTGTGTTATTTGTTTTTTTCTCAAAAACAAAGGTGGGAAAATGGGAAGTTTGGTGGGTGGGTGAAGGATAAGGCCATAAACAAAAACCCTCTCTAAAATTGGAGATTGAGTTTTAATTAATATTTGGTATGTTTTTGTTAATCCCTTATATGTTTGAAATCTATGGAGGGATGTATTTTGTTGGAGACTAAAAAAAGAAAAGAAAAGAACTAAGACTTTGCCTTTGTATAGCAAAAGTGATATCTTTTCCACTTTGAAGGGTAGGTTCTTATTCAATCACTACTTAAAATAGGCAATAAGAAACCCTAAACGGTGATGGTTGGTTTGCAGGATGGGTAGGGCTAAACTTCTTATGTGTATCATGGATGAGAAAAAGAGTTGCAGAAGAGCCATTTAATTAACTAGTAAAGCAATAAATCTTGTGAGTTATTGGAGCGAGGATGAAAGACTCAGATCCAATACTTGAAGAATTACTTGGAATAAAATCAACTTTTAGATTGGTTAATTTCAGAAGGAGAAGACAAAATGTTAATATATGGTGACCTAATTATGCAGGGCCTACTAAAAGCTGAAGTTATATTTATGATACGAGGAATTATTTGAAGTCGTTCATTTATGATATGAGACAATTTATAGTACGTAGATTACCAAAAAAAAGAAAAAAAATGTTTCACAGGCCCATGGTGGAGTGGCCTGGCAGTTTCCATTCCCAACCATATGCCCACCTTATATATATGAACCATAAATGACTTATGAGTTGTTGCTAGTTTTTTCTCTAATCACTAATTCATTACCGTATAGTCCACTGTGTTGAATCATCGAATACTTAAATCCACATTAAAAATAAAAATAAAAATAAAAATCATAGACTGTTGTGAAAAGAAATGTAATTAATTATTCATATTCGTGAAGGAGAAATTAACTACAATAATTATAAATTAAAGTTCCTTCAACCACCACAATAATTAAAAATTAAAAAATGAAGCATAGGATCCCAATTATAACTAAATTGGAACTCGTGAAACAATATATGCGTTTTGATATATAAAATAAATCTTTTAAAGATAATAAATAAATAAATAATTTCATTTTTTTTTAATAACAATTTGGATATATAGTGCCAGAATAATACAGTAGTGTCTAAGCTAAAAGTTTTTTTGGTTATTTTATATATGTAAGGGGTAGAAAAATGTCAATTTTTTTTTCCCTTTTTAGATAAGGTAGAGTTAACCTTTTTTTTGGTAGTAAGTATAAGGTAGAGTTAAGTTATACCAAAGTTGACTTTTCTTTTTGCATAACCCATGTTGTAAGTTTGGCATTGTGAATAGAAATCATGCAGAAAAGGAGCTCTGGCATTTAGATCTATTTTTTTAATTAA
>QANX01006451.1:0-13619 GCA_003254975.1 Ochetophila trinervis
TTGCCATCTAATTAGTGTTGCTAGATACAATTGTTATCTAGAGATGCTATAGGGCGAGTTTTTACCTAGGATTTGTTCCATATCATCTTGTGTGTTGGGATTACAGTTTCTTTAAGCTTGGGATTCTGCATCATTACCCCTATTGAGTACTAGCACCTTCCACGACAAAGAACCTAGCAAACAAAAGATAAGGATAGTACGAAGGATGAGTGCATCAAGCAACTTTCTGAGGTCATCCTTGACCTCCAAGAGAGTAATACGTTGTTGGCTGCACAGCTGACCAGGACACAGGATGACTTTTTTGGCCAACCATAATCTATTGACTAATAAGTATTTGAACACCATCTGGGTGGCCAATAATATTCCTGAGGTGGCACAACATCTCAGTACTCCCCCAGCACTAGTACATCTCAGTACTCCCCAGCTCCAGTACATCCCATGAGACATGCAGAGGTAAAAATTTACTTACTAATCCCCAAATATTAATTAATATATTGTTTTTTAATAACAATTTAATTAATTGTTGTTTTAATATAAATTTAAATTATTATTTTTGCAAAGGCTACAGTGCAAGCTTGCTATATGCACTGGAGAGAATATAGTGGCAGCTGAATTGATGTACCATATGACCGATCCAGAAGTTGTTTACCATGGGATACGATTAAGGGAAGAAAATGTGCGGGTCAATGTTGTGGATCCATTGGTTCCTGAAGCAGCTTTACCTCTTCCATTTTTTGACATTACATTGGTAGGAGAAGCTGTGAATTCATTATGCCCATGGCCTAGATTTTTAGCCATTTTACTAGAATAAGAGGTAAATATTTATGTTTAATTTGTTTAATAATAAAGTTAATCATGATTGTTCTTTTAACGTTTTTCTGAAATTTATATATTTTATCAGTTGGAGATATCAAAACGAGCATCAAAAGGCAAGGCCAGAGCTCATTCAAACTCAAATAGTATGTCACATCCGCGTCATTCATGGGCATCTCCACTAGCAAATGAAACTCAAGTTGATTTTTTCACTGCTAACCTGCCACCAAAGCTAAGACTGATGAAGATGGCAGATGCTACCTTTTTTAGCCAACCAGGTGTCATGCAACTTCAATTCAACATGGGGAGGAATATGATAAGCAATTCTCATCCTGGAGTACTGACACATAACGATATCAACATATTTTGTCAGATGCATGACTTGGGTGTTGATTACGTTTTGCTCTATATGAAGTAATGCCCATTAATATTTGAAGTTATAATTTATTTGATTTTTAAAATCAACTTTAATTATATTTGTCAAGGTTTCTTTTTTGCAGGAAGTTGTATGAACATATGATCCGTACTTCAAAGATTCTAATGTATGCTTTTATTGATCCACGTGTGGTGCAGAATGTTGGACCTGATATGTTGGCATCCCATAATGATATTTTGGCTCAACGGTGGACAAATGAGTATGACTTCATTGTCGATACGATTTAATTATATGCAAAATTATTACTTTCTTAAATATATGTATATATAGTATATTAAATTAATATTTAATATTGACATTTATTTTAGTGCTCATTTGACACTTGGTGTCGTGGATCCGTACTTGGGGTATGCCTGGTTTTTTATTCCGCCAACACCAAAGCTCGAGATGCTTTCAAGCAATTAATAAATAAGTAAGTTGATTTATAAAATAAAAAAATCAATTTTAGTGATTAAATTTGTTTTTAATTATTTTTTTAATTTATAAAATGATACATATATAGGAGCTTGAACATTATAGAATAGACCGACATTGCAAAAGTCGAAGAATAAAACATTGAGTTTGCGAGGCGGAAAGGTAAAATATATTAATTATTTATTGCATTAATGTTAAAGTATTAGAAATTGTGAATATTAATATTTTAAATTAATTTTTAATAAGCACCATTGCAACCCTCAAGTCATAAGTGTGCATATTATGTATGCATGATGATGAGGAAAATAATATACATCGATTCATCTGCACCACAGTCTCAGTTACATTCTACTGTAAGTATAATTTTAGCATCATTTTATATTTATATATAATATTATGTTTACTAATGCATTATTATTATTTGTTTGATTTGTATGTGCAGTTTAAAAATTATATTTGGGTACAAGACTTTGTGGATGAATTTAAAGAGGATTATGCTGCATATTTTATTGAAGGAATTTTTAATCCTTTGAAATTCTTAGAGGATTATAATAGTTGAATAAATATATAACACTATTAGTTTAGTTTAATTAGTAATTATGTATAAGAGTCTTGTAATTAGTATTGTTGTGTAATTAGTAATTAACATTCTTGTGTAATTAGTAATGTTATTTTAATTAGAATTGTTTATAATTTTGTATAATTTAATCTAACAAATTTATTATTTGTATAGCTTTTGTTTTATTAGTTTTAATTTTTTTAATTGAAAATATATTTTGAATTAAAATTTTAATAAAAGCCGAAAAAAAAAACCAAAAAATATTAAACGCCGAAAAAAAAAATTTGGTTAAAATGTATACAATGGGCCACATGGCACCGTCGTATATATGTATAGACAACGGTTCCACGTACAACCATCGCTTATACACTTATACGACGATTCCACGTGGAACCATCCTGTATATGTATCTACGATGGTGCCACATGGCCCGTCATTTATACATTAAACTATATACGATGGTTCCTAGCATGCCTCGTGGCACGTTTAAATGCATTAGCAATGGGCCTGGGCTGAAGCCGTCGTTTCTAATTCACTTTATTGACGACGGTTTCTAGTCAAAACCGTCGTCTTTAATGTGCCCCATGGCGTCCACATGGCTTAAGCAATGTTATAAATGATGGTTAACAACCGTCGTATTTGTTTGTGACTATATACGACGCATCTTACCACAACGATTTGGGTCTGTTATATAAAACAGTTAAAACATCGGTTTTTACCCGATGTTTTGTACCCTTTTCTTTAGTGCTTATACTGCTCTTGCAACAATCATAAGTTTAAATCCTCTCTTCAAGAAAAAAAAAAATCATTGCAATTGCCCTGTAGTTATTCATATATATAAATACACACTGAGTTTCCTGTACTTTTTCAAGTGAAAATGGCACATTAAAAAAGATAACAAAAAAAAATTAAAAGAAGATATCCATAATCCATTTAGTGTAGTGAATTAGCAAGATGCCCGAAGGCATGACTTTAATACACCAAACTTTTTTCTAAAAACTTTATTAACAAGTTTCGTTTTTCCAATTGTCCTTTATTAATGGATGAAATCATGTACATATTGAGTGTCTCATTGATTGTATGATCTTAAACTCTTTGACCATTAAAAAAAACCTGTGAGATTTTATTTGGGGTCAAAGATCAATCAAGTAGGATACCAAAGTACATTTACGAAAAAAGTAAATAAATAAATTCCCAATAATATGGAGTTGAAGAAATTTAAAAGTGCATGCATATAGTAAAAAAATTAAATGCATAATTATCCGTGATCGCCGCGAAATCGTGGGGGTATTTCTTCAATGACGCATCGATGCTGGAGCAAACATTCGTAAATACATCCCAGAAAAGCTTCTCGGTCTCCTCCTCTCAACCTACGACACTCAAAATTACACACTTCTGTACATATAAACAGTTTTACATTTTTAAACTTTTCACCATTTTTGAATATTCTATCAGATGGAGGAAAAGAAGCCATCAGTGGGAAGAAAGAAGAGGAATGGTGGTCGTCGTCTACGTCATATGCTTGCAACACATGAGTTGGAATGTAAATTACCTTTGATATTAATAGTATCATCGCCATCACCTTAAGTAGTAATGCTTTTTTTGCCATTTTTTTTTTAACTTGTTTGTGTACCTTCAATTTTTGAATATCATCAAGGACACAATTTATAGTGCATTATTGTGCTTTCATTTTGTTTTCAAAGAAGTTGGAATAATTGGGACAGTTTATTTACGTTAGAGTTTTAAGTTTTGGTATGAGAGCAAAGAATATATATATATAAAACAAGAAAGAATATTTATGTTACATATTGCCAACTTCTCGTGGAGTGCAAAGGCTTTCTTAAATTTATTTGCCATTTATTTACGCACATATATATTCATATTAACTATTTGTTTGAATCACGTAGCTTTTGTTTAAAACTAATATGGCCTTTGGCTAATTTTCTTCATGTCTATTTGCTTGCACCTAGAGTTCGAATAAGTAATATATAATTTTTTATTTTCAAAGGTTAATTAATTATATTAGTTTTTTAATGAAAGTTTGTCCAAAAAATAGCAAAATTAGTCCTGCCGACACACACTTTTGTCTAGTTTATATTGATCAAATTAAATTATTTATTTAACTAATTTACTTTAAAAATAAAGAATATTCCATGTAGACCTGTTGAGGTTTGCATTAATTCTAATTTAATCTTTTATGTTTTAAAAATTACATCTAGTACCCATAATATTATTTTGAAGGGTATGAATGAAATATTAAAGGAGAAAAACGATGACTATTTGAAACCTGAAAGAAAGTGAATGATATTTTTGAAAAAAAGAGAAATCAAATTGTATTTAAGTTAAACTTTAAGAGAGGTGGATGAAATTTACCTTTAAAAATATTTGAAAATTGTAGATGATAATGAGCATATTATATATATTAGAAATTTACCATTCTAAAGATTCATTTTTATTTATTTAGTTTGAAGGAGTCATTTGTACCCACATAATTGTTCAAGGGGTAAATTTTTTAATATTTTCTCTACTAAAAGGATTATTTTAAAAAATGCCTCCCAAATTTAATATAATTTTACATTAGACTCCATACTTTTAAAAATATTACAAAGGGATTCCACTATTAGTTAAAATCTACTAAATTTAACAATAAAAATGTATAATGGTCAAAACATAAATAAGGATGTACGTATACGTATCTAACTGAAGTCTTTAGGCAGAGGAAACATGTGATTGAGGAAGAAAACGTACTTGAAGATTTGCATTTGACGATCATTTCCACCGAGTTTAGTTGTAACCACTATAAAAATAAAAAAACTACTAATTTGTGATGGAGGCAAATTCATCACATAAAGTCAATCATGTAATGGAAGCGTCCTTGAAGAGTGTTCGGTGATGGATTTTAGCCCTTCACAACATGGACACTGCAGCCCCGACATTGAAGGGGTTTCAATAATGGCGAATTGGCTACCGTCACAAAAATATAAAAAATATGATGGCACTAAGCCAGTACTTACATGTCACAATAAACACGATCTATCACAAATATGGTGGCCAGAATCTGACAAGTAACCTCCAGCATAAAATCAGTTATAGGGATTGATCCATCACAATATACCTTTTGTGGCAGTCTTGTGATAAAGAACCATCACAATAAAGTTTTTGGGACAAACTTTACATGTTTATTTTGTGACAACCTTGAGACAACAAACTGCCACAGTAATGTTTTTACGACAACCTTTCATTGTCATTGAATTTTTTATAATGGAGAGTTAACCGACATAATATACTTTTTGTATCCGTCTTGTGACAATGAACCATCACAGTAAGGTCCTTGGGCTGACCTTTACCTTTTTCTTCTTTGGTAGTGTTGAGACAACGAACCATTACAGTTAAATTTTTGCAATGACCTTTTATAATGTTGCTGAACTTTTCACAATAATACCTAGGTACGTTTTAGACAAAAAATTAACTGATACAATAGAGCTTCTCTGATAGTCTTGTGACAATGATCCGTCATAGTAAAGATTTCACAACATCCTTTTACTGTCACTGAACTTTCCATTTACACATCCCAATATCAAATATATTATTTTAGCTCATCACAGATGCTCAATAAATCTCATTAACTACTTTAGCAACTGGCTATTCAATTATATTGGAAGCCACAAAAATTTAATAATATCTATTAGTATTTAATAGCATCATTAATGTACATAAAGTGTTCAAAATTTATCATTGAAGCACATACCAAACCAAATGCTTTAATGACAAATTTTCCAATACAATTGCATGTAAGCCTAAAAAAAATCACCCTATCTATTCCAACACAACCCAAATTCAAATCATATTCACAATCCACAACATGTTCAAAATGAATAACCCAGTTCCAAAATATGTAACCCAACTGATGTGAATCCTAGCAAAATGGATCGTTCTACAAAGGTTCAATGGTTACGAAGTTGACCTCGACCCACAATCCAACAAGAGATTGGAACATTGGTATGGAAGCTTAACCCATTGTCTATGGGAAAGACAAGAACCTTGCTATAAACGCCACAATCAAAGCTTCGTTCTTTGATTGATAAGTTGGAAGTTTGTTCTTTAAACAAGCCAAAGAAAAAAAAGAATAATTCTCAAAATAATTGTTATAATCTATCGTATCCCCTTGCTGGCCAAATTTTGGCCTTTTAAATAGAAAAACATTGTTTGCCAAAATATGGAAATAAACCCTAAAAGGAATAGAAAATAAAAGACTAATATACCCTTAATTAATAAGCTAAATTACAAGATAATTTCAAGCCTATTTACGTCTATTCTTTAATATAGCTCAGCAAATTAATAAATGTAGACGTCCTAGACCCATCCATAACTTCTTCGGTCTTTTTATCCAATACTTGTTGAATATAAAGCTCCAAGGCCTTCTTGAATTGTTTGGCTCGATTACGTGTCACGAGACCTCCTGGATAGCTCAAACCATCTTATAGACCACCTTCTCTATATGGCTCGATGCCCCCATCACCAACTTCTATACATTCTTAAATGTATGATCAAGTTACTATCACTTAAACTTTCCAAAAGTTGAATCATGCCATCTACTACCCCAACCTTAACTATATCAACACAAAAAAGCAGCAAGTCCTTCAGATTAGCTCTATTAACCTGCACCGTTAAAGTAATGTTCATGATGCGTTAGATTAAATTTTCTAGCCATGATAGGAATAAAAACCAACTTTTTATTTTCTTTGTTCATAGACCTTCACTAGGAGTTAAATAATTTACATGCCCTAGTAAAGAACTCGCTGCTAAACGTCCACAATACTTTTGTATTTGTTCATTTCTTATTTAAGTGTATCATTTGTTTTCTTCAATGCCTCATTAAATGCCTTCATTTATTACATTTCTATTTCAACTGCAACCATATCCATTTGGGCTCTTTTCGAAGGATGCATTGGACCAATCCCCATTCCACGCTAATAGCCACATTTTGGCAATACAACTTTATCAAATATTTGATCCACAACTAAATTGGACTACTCCTCTAAATCTGAAAATTGTAGCAACTCCTCCTCCTACAACAACAGCAACAACAATAGGCCAATAGTTATGCTAGCAATACCAATGTAATGTACTTTGACTTATGTAATTTACTTGTTTGTTTTAGAATTCTCACATAAATTTGTTTAACTGCTCATCCACCCATTTGTTCTTAGCAAATCAATGAATTGCAGGATACATGTCTTCGTACTTCTAATTATAACAAAAAAAAATGTTAGGCATCCTTACATTCCGCAAGCAAAAGTAAAAGAATATGTATAAAAATAATATGACTTGTTGTGTGGTGACGTAATGATTCTCGTGAATGACTTAGTGCATGCATAATGATTATTTCGCTCCACACCTTTGTCCTTTTTGTTTGTCTCACTCATTTTCTACATATAATGATTGTCTAAGTATAAGTAATTTACCTAGAAGCTCTCGAATTTGAATCTCTCAATGCACAACAATCATTCATGCAATGCTACACCTTTTGGACATGCAGTAATTACTTTTCCCTTCGTCTTATAGGTGTCAAATTTTTCTTTCAACCTATCTCCAACTGTGAAACATCTTTGATATCTAGTTGTTAACGGATTCACATGTATGTGGTTCATCACCAAAATTGAAGTACCTCTACATAAAAATGGCACACTAGTCATTGAAGAAAGCTGAAGTTGGAAGCAAAAAAAGACACCATGTATTAGCCATTTGAAACAAAGTTAATTAACTTTTGATACATTACATGCAATTCATCCATAATGGCGTTGAGCCTTTTTTCTAGTATGTCACTCCATTCTGTGATATGGGGAGGTGCAAACTTTCATATAAAGGCCCAAATTTCAGTTGGGAGATCTAAGGAGAATTCACAAACAAAGTGCATTACATGATTTGGGCCTATCACCTTCATCAATCCCACAACAGGCTTTTTTTTCCTTGCCATTGACATACTTCAAATTACACCTTGCTTATTCCTTCATGTGGCTGAACCTAAATAAATGAGATATTAAATGTACAATTCAGTACATATTTTAAGGGAAAATAATAAGCATTACTAGTATTTGGTTGAACTACTACAACCTCCTATTTCTCGTTATGCATCATCAATGTTTCGTCCAAGTATGCTTTCTTCTAGAGATGGTAGAAGAGTATTATCATCTCATGAAATGGTGTCACCACATGCTCTTCAACAACTGATGATGGCACAAAAGTCTCATCACCATCCTCTTCATTAGTAGATTGCAACTCGATTATAGCATTATCAAGTTTGGGCCAACATTATGTTCCTCAATAAGTATTGCCTCACCAACTTTGGTTAATTTCCTTGGGCTCTTTCTCAAACCTTGGCTTCTTGATCCAGTGGAAACGCTCCTACTGTGACAGTTACTTAAGCAATAGAAATATGTTAATTGGAATTGAAAAGGAAATTGACTGAACATTACATTGATTAGTGGGAATTGAAGTTGAAATGCCTTGTGCTCATTCTATTATGTTTGGTCATTCTGATTTCTATGCCCAAACAATTAAATATTAACTCACTTTCTTGAACTAAGTTGTGGTGGAAGCAAAGGTTGGAAGATTTCTATACCTTTTCATGTACATACATATGGCAATATAAAGTTTTACTACAGTCTCATGAATAAATGCGAGTGAATTAGTAACTAGCTTTAGTGATTTTCCTTTAACGTGAAGTCATCAAATTCCTTTAACGTGAAGTCATCCTGCCCCCATGTTTCCTTTGCACATACAATTAGAAGCTTAGTCATCTAACGTGAAGTCATCAACTCATGTTTTAAAAAAATAACAACATTTAAAATTTAATGGAACCTATAAAAATGAGCTTCTTGCAATTGGCAGCTTTACGCACCATTTAACATTTTGAGACCAAGACGAACCTACAGGAAAATAAGTTACTGTAAAAAACTAACGGGTCTTGTTAGTAGTCCTATATCGAAGATTTATCCATATCGACAGTACAAACCCTAAACAACAAATAATAAAACCAGTAGCTATTGTTATAACAAGTTCATTAAATCAAGAAATGCAACAAATACTGGATACAAGAAATACAACAAATACATACATTAATATTCTAAGAAAGTCATGAATCATCATCAGAATTTTTAAATGATGATCCATTATCACTACTATTATTTTCGTCATTTCTCTCCACATCCATGACATTAACAAGTATGTCATCCATGTCCACTCTATTATCTTTGTTGAATTATTTCATTTGTGATCCCGATGTCTTCAACATTGTCGTACTCATTCTCTTGGTATGCCTTATCATCAGCTGGATCTAAACTTGCTTTTGTTACTTCCACATCATACAAGTTGTGTGGTTGCACCCTTCAACCACTACCCAAACTTAACTCAAAAAAAGTTCATCACTTCACCATTGTGCTCTCCTTTAACTACAACACCATTATTCTGCATTTTTCTACAACTGTCACGGTCTATAGTTAAAAATTTATGTCCATTTATTATGCAGCCACCATATCGAACAACTTTCTTATCCGGTCCTCATGCAAGTCTTTTGATATTGTCAACCTCACCTTTAAACCCTTTGTTTTACAAGTGATTCATCTGCAAATTTATAAGCAACAATGCAGAATATTAAAATTGATTTTAGCACATTTAGGTCATTCCATATATACACACATGTAAGTCCACATTAGCTGAACCTATGTTCATTTATTAGCTAACAAAGGACTTACGCATAATTAAAGGTCATCAATTAAGTTAATTTGACATATAATCAAATCAAATTCCAAATAAATTAAATATCCAATTAATTTTGGAGGACTATGAATTTCCAAACATTTCAATAGTCCAATAAAATTAAAAAAATATAAATAACAATCCATTAAGTGCTTTTCAAATTTATTAGTCATATCAAATAAATGGATATCAAATAAATCTTTCTCAAATAAAATTCAATAGATGAAAGACAATTGTTTTGTTTTCTAAATGGATATGAATTTATTTATTGGTATATAAACTCACCAAGTCAAGAGTTTCCAATTAGATTTTCAGTAAACTAAAATTATTTTACTATCTTTACAAAATTAAGAGTATTCAAATAAATGCTAAAAAGTATTTGCATTGTTGATGTCAAAAATTACACCGCCATGTGAAGTTTTGGAATTGGAGATGAAATTTGCAAAAGGATGAAGGAACATGAAAGAACCTCGAGGCACCATTGTAGTACCTGCCAAAGGCACTCGGACGCTCAAGTCAGTGACTATAAGAATGGCAAGAAAGATTTTGTAAATTCAAGTATATGTATTCTACCTTTGTAAGGTATTTATAGTTGTCTTGATTTCTTAAGTTGCACAAAATTTGTGCATGGCAGAGTTTCTGTTACTCAATGATTATGTCATGATTTTGATGGTTGTTCTTTATTCAGTTTGTTTCAGATAGATTTTGTTGTTAGTATATTTTTGAATTTGAATGGTTGTTGACATCTATCTTTTATCATTTTCAGTGTGACTTTTTCAATCCCGAGCTAACTTACACCCATGTCAATTGAGTTAACTACTCAGATCCGGAAATTGCCTGAGTCCAAAAGTTACATGAGTCAGCTATCGTCCAAGTTTTGGACTTTGTATTGGTTGTTTGTATTTTTTAATGGAATGTAAAGTGTCAGGTCATGAAGATGACCTAGCACGAGTGGTGATTATTTGTACCTATACAGTTAGTCATCTACTATGGAAGGGTTACAACTTGCGCCTTCAAGTTGATACACCTCCACTTTCTCCCTGACTCTTTGGTTTCTGCCACGCTTAAATGGTTTCCACATGTCTTATTGTGATCGTTCTGCATGATTATGGTCATTTAAATCCCTTCAACCTATATCAAAGGTCTCATAACTTCAAAATTAGATTCAACTTTTCAGAGAAAACTAGAGTCTCCCCTTCCTCAAAAACTTTTTGTGTTATCGATTCTCCTTTCTTCTTTAGGTCCTCACTCGATGAGTGCCCTTAGTTTCCTATCTTTCACTCTGTACAATTTTTATTTCCATTTCAAATCCTTATTCTCTTGCTTAGTCCTTTTTCAAATTTTTTCTCTACCTTGTCTTCTAGTACTTCTTCATCTCAATTCAACCATTTTTCCATGGATAGGGATAAAAATGATAGTGACCATTCTGATTTTCGTTTTAGTGACAATTCTGCAATAGAGAAAATTAGAAAAATTTCTTGATGAATTCGGCTAGGATTCCTCTAAGAGACTTTTATGATCCTGCGTCAATCTCGAGAGCTTCTATTAAGTCTGAATCTAACAAATATGGGGATGAAATAATATCTTCATATTTCTTGAGTGAAGTTCATAGGAAATAGGACCCCATAAGTTACAAACCTAGAATTAGGAATCTTAGGGCTCAAACTCGAATTTGAAAAGAATTTGGCTTTCCTAAAATCGTAAAACATAACACAGGGAGTAGATCTGAACATGCCACCTCTTCTCGAGATGGTGTTGTTTGTTTTTATATGCTCCCTTTTAAATTTAGACTTCATCTCACTTTTCCTTGTTTCATCTGAGCCTTCCTTTCGTATTTTGACCTTGCCCTTGGACAACTCATGTCAAATTGCTAGAGGAAAATTTTGGCTATCCAAATCCTTGAGAACATCTTTGGCTTTCAATTAAACCCTTGCATTCTACAAAATTGGTACCATGTAAAGGAAAATACCTATAACAGAGATAGGTATATCTTGAATGCCCGTCGCCATAAAAAGATATTTTTTGGAACTTCTTATGGGGAAAAGAACTGGAAAGAGAAATATTTATTTTTCTCGGGTGACTGGGATGAGGCTGTTTGTGAGAACATGAGGCCAGTCAAGACTGACTGGATTTTGATTTTGGAAAGGCAATTTAACTTCTCGTAGAGTCGGCTTTGTTTTTTCTTGTCTAACTCTTTAATTTTCTTTTTGCAAATCATCATTAGAATACAGAGCTAGTCTTTTTCACAGCTGAAAAATATTTTGCTGCTAAATGTCACCCGTTGCAACTTATCAAAAATATTAATGACGGCGCACTTTGTTGCAATGGGTTTTCATCCAGCTGATGAGTTATCTACCGATTTTTTCTTCTTCTTTTTATCTTGCTTTGATACTAACTCTAGCTCTTCCTTTTGTTGTAGAGATTTCTTCTAAGAAAAACGTTGATGTCCAAACCTCGAATGAGCTTAAAAGGATGCTTTTGAAAGAGAAATTCAAGAAGGGTCAAGATTCCTCTTCCAATAAGCTTCTCCAAGTCAGGCTCCAGTGATGGAGGTTGTTGAAGTGGAGGGCTTTAATTCTGAGATTTTTGCTTGTTATGATTTATAGCGACCAGAAAAGGTCAAGCCCTGTCAAAGACACTTCTTCTTCAAAGAATAGTAAAACAGGGTAGCATGCAAACAACCCTCATTCCGCGAGTACTGAGGGTGCTAAAGGTATTGTGGGTGCTAGAGGAAAAATTATTGTCACTTTTTCCGAAGGAATTAGCATCCCGAACAACACTGATTTTGCATTGAAGCCTTATAGGGCTTCAATCCCTCCATTAGGCAATAGGGAGATCTTGGCCACTCCTGCATCTGTTTTATGTCGTTGATTGACTTATTGGAGTATAGATGTAATTATCTGCGCACTTTATTTATTCCTTGATTTTTAACTGTGTTTTTGGTAGATGTTATAATAATATGTTGTTAAATTTCATGACAGTTGGCATAGAACACTTTGGTCATTTTTTGGCATGAAAAACTTATTCAAGCAGGAGGTTCTAAATCGAAAGAGGAAGCTCTCTCATGTCAAAAAAGCTTACTTTGACATGGTTCAAAAGAATGGAACCCTTAGCTCTACTATCCGTGACTTGAAAAGTTCCTTTGTAAAAGGAAAAGGGAAACTTCTCTTAAAGCCAATCAAGCTCCATGTAAAGCTTATTACAATAGGTTGATCAGCAAACATGACAGCACAAAATGCTACCTTGTCAAGAAAACAAGTGAAGCAGTCAGAGCTAGAAATGAAACCACCTTGCAAACGAAGAACTTTTCCAAGGCACTAAAACTTTCTAGACTCTCCTACCAAATGGAAAAGGCCAGAAGTGCCGAATTAGCTGCAAGGAATGCAAAACTAAATATATCTCCTTCACTAGAGTTAGGAGACAAGGAAAAGCTTTCGCTTTCCGATATTGACTAGGATGATGAAGTAATTCCTCGAAAGGAAGATTCTGCTCTATATGCCAGTGCAGTTCTGCTATGGACTCTATAAACCCATTAGTTGAACTCGGGAGATTTGACGTAGTTATCTCAGATCATGCGGTAAAGAAGAAGAACCCTAAGGGTAGTTTTCACTTTCAGAAAAAAAAAAAAAAAAAAAAAAA
>QANX01006451.1:13625-39692 GCA_003254975.1 Ochetophila trinervis
TAAAAAAAAAAAAAAAAAAAAAAAAAAAACATTTCGACTATTTTTATATGTACTGTGATTCCCCTACGTTTAATTTTTTAAAAAAATTTGTCACCAAATTTTTGCCTTGGTTTTTTTGTACAAGCTTTAATTTTTGCTTGGTCATAACCAAATTTCTTTTTCACCATCTATCTTTAGTACAGTTAAACCCTTAGGTTGAACACTGTAAGAGTATATAAGAGCCCCGTGTTGTAATCATGGATCATAGCTTAGCAATCCAAAACTATTTTATCGCTTTTACTTGACAATTGAAATACATCAATTATATCTAGCTTGTCATCTTTCCAACCCAAGGCTGGCTTGTTGCTTTCCTAGGCCATTTTTTATTTGAGGCTATCAATTTTAGGAAACTGATTTACTTGTTCAAGTTTCTTAAAAAAATCACAAACAAGTTGATGCGGAACCCCAAGCTTAAAGAAACTGTAATCCCAACACACAAGATGATATGAAACAAACCCTAGGTAAAAACCCGCCCTATAGCACCTCTAGATAACAATTGTATCTAGCAACACTAATTAGAAGGCAAAGAATGAAATTGAAATTCGCCACAAAGTAAATACCTTTGATAAGAAGATCAATTCCCAATGCAACAAGTAGAAGAAGAACTATCCTCACTTGGAACACACATATCTTGTTGAAAACAAGAGTAGATTTCTCAATAATCAATATCAAAGTTGTTTTTTTAACAAGCTAGTAACCTCCCCTTTATATAGATATTAGGGTTAGGTTAAGAATCAATCTAGACCATAAAATAATTAGGAAAGTAATCCTAAGGCTAAAAACTAACCCTAGATAAATATAATCCAAAAATAGAAAAAATTACAAAACTGCCATTATAATCTGGAAATAGCAATAATTACGAAACTGCCATTATAATCCGAAAATAGCTAAATTACGAAATTGCCATTGTAATCCGAAAATAGCTCAAATTACTTCGTTTCGTCTTTGCAACTCTCGAGCAGCATTACCACCTTCATTCTTTGCTTCGGCATCATGCTTAAAACATCATCTTTTGCTCCAATGGTAAAATATGACACTATGATGCCCGTATCACAAGTCAAATCCAAAAAGATAAGTAAAAGCGACAAGTCACCTTTTTGGATTTGACTTGTTCGTGATTTTTTGGAGGGAATCAAGGAGACTTAACTATCTTTTTTAGATAAGTATTAATTGAAGATAATATTCAAAAGATTCCGATAATTATTGTCTTTCACCTGATTGAATTTTGTGAATTGGAAACGTCTGAGTCCTTTGGCCGTTGATTCTAATCCTAGCTTTGATCTTTGTCGTTAGTGTAGTTTATTGTTGTAGTAAAATCAACTCGCATGTATACGAATCATTTTCAAATAATAATAAAGTGGTTTTAAAAGTAAACCAAGTATCATACCCAAGGAAATTTTGGATTACTTATTCTAATTAAATCTATATACTAACTTGAACACCCAATTTTTTTTCTTCAGCAAGCAATTAAATTAAAAACTAAACTACTAAAGCAACTTATATAAAAGCAAAGAAAAGTAGAGAGCAAATTTTAATGAGTTTCAACAAATAATTATGAACAGAGGCTATGGAATTCACCACTAATTAATCTAATTTACTAATTATTATGCAAGAAAATAATGATAAGAGTATTTGATAATTCAACCAAGCTCAATCAATGCAAACACACTAGGAACTAGTATCTATTTTAGCTAGTAGTAAACTCCCAAATTAAGACCCTAAAGTCATGCGTTTTCATTGATTTTTTTATTAAGATTCGTGGCACCTTTACTAACATGGGGGCGTAAAAGTGTATTCTATCTAATGAACTATAATACAACCTAAATCATATTGCTTGAATCATCCATAATTTAATTATGAGAATTTAGGTCCTAGATAGTTTATTAAATTATTAGAAAACACAAATACTCAAAATATCATTCAAAAAACTCCAAAACAATTCTTGCATAACAAAAGTAAATCTTCATAACTAGGACTTAATCCATAACCCTAATTGTGAAATTAGTTCATAATCATAAATAAAACATCATCATTAATTAAAAAGACATGTTTGAAAGAAAGAAAAAAAAAATATAAAATAAAGAAAGAGTAGAAGAAAATAATAAACCCACAAGGTTTGATGTAGTTAAGCAATCTTCAAGTCTTCAATCTTCAATCACAAGCCTTCAATCAAGCCATCAACGAGCCAAGAGAATGGAATAGAAACAATGAAGCCAATGGATGTGTCACTCAACCAAAGTTCCTCCACCCTACTCTCTTGATCTTCCTAAAACTCACCTCAAAATATCTCTAAAATTGCCTCTCAAAGTTGTCTAAAAAGTGTGTATAATTGTGTGAAGATGGGATCTATTTATATAGGCCCTTTGGGACTTTTTTCTCCCTTTATTTTTAATGTGAAACTCTTGCAAGACACCTTTTCTAGCCTTATAAAAGGGCTCTACGTTTTTAGCTATTCTTGCTCCCCATAACTTTCCTTTTATCTAACTTTTTCTAGAAAGAATTGTAGTTACTCTAATTTACCCTTAACGAAACATGTGACATGACATGTGCCTCATTAAAGATACATTAAAACCTTTGGATCTTCTCATTTAATCTTAGACATCAATCATTGAATGTCTTCTCAAGCCGCCACTTGTCACAACAATGACCATTGGATCTTTTCTTTGATGCTCTAAAATTAATGGTGAAGATTAAAGCTTCTAAGATTACAAAAATACCCTGAAACACATCAGCTTGTTGTACTGGTTTCAGAATCTGAATCTGACCACATTTACAAAATTGTGGGACCCTTAGGAATCTTATGCACGGATGAATCTTCAAAGAATATTTTTAGAATCTTCTAGAATCTTTATTTGTTTAAGCCCAAATTTTTCCTCATACTGTTTTCAATGCCAAATAGTCCATTTTTGAGGTTGTTTTCACCAAATTCTCATTCTTTCACCTACATTGTAAATTCAACACAAATAAACAATTTTCCATAACAATGAGGCTAAAACAAACAAATAATAAGATCATAAAATTATAAATATTTTAGGCCTAACATTTATAAATATTTGTTTGTGTGTTTGTTTTTACCAAACTCTGCATCTTCTCTCCATCTGGTTATGTGATGTGTTCTGTATTTCAATGCCTAAAGGCCAAAAAATCATCATTGTTGGTCCATTGCTTTTGTTACTTTTTTACAAAGGTTGTGATGGTGATGTCGGTGCTGATGGTTTCATTGTTTTTTGGCTACTTGACCTTCTCTTTTTCTAGTACCAGTGATGTTGATTTCTATTTGTTATTTCCACTCATGTGCAAGATAATATTTTCTCGGTTGGTAAGTTCGAGGAAGATTGTACAGCTAACCCTTGCTTATTCTATTGTTTCCTTCCTAGTCATCATCATCATTGGCTAGTTGCTACATTCCCAAGTGGGTGACCTAGTAATAAAAATTAGGTCCTTCTTTTGGGGATGTCTTTGAACCATCTGTCGGTGAGTTTCGTGGTCATAGGGGTTTTTTCTTCTTCTTTGGACTTCTTCTCATCTTCATATTAATTTACAGTTTGGGTGGCTAATACTTTCCCTTTGATGGGCCAAAGATATGGTACAACTCATTCTAGGAAGACTTCTTACCTTGAAAATCTAAAACTTCGGTTTTTTTTTGGTAATCCCATGATATGTATTTTGTGTTGTATTCCCCAAAGAAGGGATCCTTGCAACTATTTTTCCCAATCAATAAAGAAATTAATTATTGAAATTGGCTTTATTGATACTTCAAATAAATTAATTCTTGAAAGAAAGAACTTGTTGCATGATAAATTCTTAGACGTTCTGCATGCCAGCTTCAATTGCAGTTTGTTCTTCTAGCTCCTATTGTTCCGAGACTAAAAAATTTTGCTATAAAGTCAAGTAAGATTTGTGACTTCATTGTTGCTCTCGACACATATCGAATGTCTTATCTTCCTAGATTTGCAGCCCAAGTGGTTGTTCTTCCGTTCATATATGGTTTATGGAGTATATATCGAATCGAATGTGCGGTGAGCTTCTACAAGGTTACAACGAAGGAAAGGATCAACTTCTCTAAACTTATATATCTGGACTCAGCATTTAGCAAACTTGTAGCGGTGGGGACCCGAGATGTTTTTTAACTCTTTAAAAGTTAATTCACAGTCTTCAGTCCACTAGAAATTCTTGCATCTTTTTAGTATGATGAAGAATCTATGGCATCTATCTAAAGATTGGGAAATAAAATGGATGATAAGCTTAAATTTTTCATTATATTAGGCTATCTTTTAAGCTCATTATTTGCTAGTATGTGTTTACTTTAATAAAAAATTCATTTGATTTCTATTATTTTCCCTTTAGTAGGTGAAAAGACAAATTTTGCAAAACTACTACAAAATAGGGGCATTTTGATCATTTTACATAGTTGAAGGGCAAATCTATAATTTTAATATTTTTAGTGTACAAATATTGGAAATGATTTAGAATAGGAAATAAGAGTGAAAATTAAGTTAGATGGTGAAATTATTTTTCGGATTTTAAGGTTGAAACTTTTCATATTTATAACTTTCCATATATAGATTCTTGAAAGCCATTAAAAGTGAATATTCAAGCAATTCTGAGGTAGAAATGGACTCTGCACTTCAAAATTAGTCAAGCCAAGCTATTTCATGCCAATTTATCAAGTGCCACATCATCAAGATCCAAATAAGGAAAGTGGCATGCCACGTCATCAATGCACATGTAAATCCATTGATGCATGAAAGTTTCTAAATATGACCACATTTGCATCAATTGTAAATTGAAGACAAAGTTGCCCTAGTCTTCTCTAATTTTTGGCCAAGACAACGAATTATACCCAAAGGGAATTCCATGCTTACCCTTATACATATTCGCTCTTCTATGTCTCAAACCTCGCTCCATATTTGATCAAGCTCCAAAACCCCTTGTTTATACCCCATGGTCAGCCACCCTCTGGTATGCTACATCCTTTGGCTTTTCTCAAAGCCTTGTAGACACCAACTAAAGAATTTCCCTTGTATTTTTCATCTCCATCTTCATCTACTTAGCCACCATTAATCCCCTATACAAAACCCTGGCCAATTTTCAATCAAATTCCATCCTCCATCAAACAAGCCTTCAAGAACCTAAGCACAAGGAGAAATTTCTTTTGTTACTATTTTTTTTTCCACTAGATTTAATGTATTTTGTGGCATTAATTCTTATGTAAGAAATTTTGTTTTTATTATAAGAATTGTTTCTCTTGCCTTTCCATTAAATCTACTTATGCTATATTTCCTTCTCATAAGATCTAGCATAAACCACCATTGGTTTTTGTGTTTGTAAACTTCCTAGTGTTGTTAAACACAAGATCTTCTCTTTTTATTTTCATGCAATTTATTTGTTTGTCATTTAAATTTCTTGCAATTTAAATTCCTTGTCTATTATTTTATTGCAACTTTACTTTTATGCATTTTCCTTTTAAGCAATTTAATTTTTATGCAATTTACTTTCACGCAATTTAATTAACTGCACTTTATTTTCATTGCCTTTTAGTTTTTCAGCATTATTTTTATTGCAATAGTTCTTTTTAATTCACAAATCAATTGGCCGCTTAAATATCAACCAAAACTAAATTTTCTAGTAATTAGGAACTAATCTCTGTAGGTTCGACATCCCGATATTATTCATGCAATATTTACTTTATTACTTGGTGCAATTCGCATAGTTGAGAAAATAATTGAGAACACGAACACACGCAATCATGTTTTTTGCGCCTTTGTCAGAGATTAGATTTTTCTTAATATTACAGGAACTAGATTTAATGGTACCTTATTCAATTTATTTTCATTGTTATTTACTATGTTTAATGTTTAATCTAAAAAAAGAATTATAAATTTCAAAAAAAAAATTTGGTTAACTTTTTTTGCGTTTTATTTTATCTTTTGTTGTTTTATATCTTATTTTTGTCATGAAGATTTGGAACTGCTGGATTTGAAGTAAAAATCATCACCAAATCAAGGCAAAAATCGGATTCAATGCAAAAAAAATAAGTTTCCTATTCCATTTTAATTTTCAATTTTTGGTGAGTTTTGTTTTGTGTGTTTTCTCTTGTTTTAATTGTGTTCATTGCTAATTTTGTGAGTCTTAATTTCATTTAGTTGTTTAGAGTCAAAGTCATTTATAATATATATATATATATTTTAGTTTGTGATATGCATAACAGGTTACTGTTTTTATGCCATATTTTATGTTGGATTTTTACTAGTTTTGAGTTTATTATAATTGAAAAATACATATTTCTTGTATTTTTTCTACTTTTTAGAGAAAGAATAACAAAAGCTGCATTTTCATATCGAGAGCTACACATTGAATTTCTATGTAATTCTAGTTTCTAATGATTTCTAACTCATCAAAGATCAATCCTATGAAATTTCATTGCAAATGGATTAGCCAATCAATATCAGTTTGATTTTGAAAATGGACATTTTTAGCAGTTGTGGCAGACTTACACTCCTTTGGGAATATCAACATTTCAATGCTTTTTTGGTATCCAATTTGTGTGATCAAGATAAGTCTAAAAATTTAAGACATAGACCTAACTTTTTCACTTGGATTCAGTGAATTCGAAGATCATTTGGTCATCCAAAATGTGCTTGGAATCTGCCTAATGGACATAAAAGATATAAAATGGAAGTGTCTTTGCCAACTAGGATGCCACCTAAGCATGGATTACTGGGATTTCCACATTATCACTCTTCATCTAGGTGTATTAATATTGCCACATCACATGCCACTTGGAAAGTCCATTAAATTTTGATGCGGAACCCCAAGCTTAAAGAAACTGTAATCCCAACACACAAGATGATATGAAACAAACCCTAAATAAATATAATCCGAAATAGAAATAATTACAAAACTGCCATTATAATCTGGAAATAGCAATAATTACGAAATTGCCATTATAATCCGAAAATAGCTAAATTACGAAACTGCCATTGTAATCCGAAAATAGCTCAAATTACTTCGTTTCGTCTTTGCAACTCCAGAGCTGCATTACCACCTTCATTCATTGCTTGGACATCATGCTTAAAACATCATCTTTTGCTCCAATGGTAGAATATGGCACTATGATGCCCGTATCATTCCTTTCATCTTCAAAAAGATTCATCCTCGAATCTGAATCCATATCGAAAGGAAAAATATCAAAAACATTAAAAATAGTGGACTCATTGTACTCACCTTGAAGGGCAATTTTGTATGCATTGTCCTTTACTCTTTCAAGCACTTGAAAAGGTCCATTGCCTCTAGCATCCAACTTAGACTTCCTAAGGTTGAAAAACCTTTTCTTCCTTAAATATACCCAAACCCAATCTCCTGGTTTGAATATCCTCCATGTGTCATCCCATAAAACTTTCCCAAAGGGACTCAAAAATTCCACATACCTATCATATTTAATAGTTCTAGGCACGCCATGCAATTTTGATTTCTCATCAAAGTTCTGCAATAAAGAGACAAAAACATTAGGCAAATCGGGCTTAAGGTTAGTTTCACAAAACAAAACTTCTCGAAACCTCACTAATAATATTGCTTTCTTGCCTAAGAATGCACTACTGACTTCTCTCTTTTGCATTAAAACTCTTTTTCTTTTCACTCATCTCACTTTTTTCTATTGCACTTTCCTCTTTATTTTTCTTACTAGTGCAATCACTCACCATTGGGCCTTTATTTATAATATTTTCACTTTTGGCCTCTTTACACTCAATTTTTTTATTTGTCTCACTTCCCAAATCTCCATGTGAACTTTTGGATAATTTCAATTGTTCAAAATACACCTCCATTGGAGATAAAGGTGCAAGTGTGACTTTCTTTTCATTATGCTCATGTCACCTAGCCCTTGGTTCCTCCCTCCATGTGCGTTTCCTCATGGAATGATTTGAGACTTCATCATGATCGGGACCCGTTGGCTCTATATCTCTAGTTTGCAAACCATCTCTCCCTGGGTTATTTGTGGCGGTCATAAATACTTCACTTACGTTATCATTTAGCTCAAAAATAGTAAACCCTCGTGTTTCACTCAAATTTGGCTTTTAACCTTTATATGCTCACCACTCAAGTCTTGTTCAACAAGTTGCACTTCAGAACCAATTACTTAAACAAAAATATAAAACTAAAATAGCAAATTTCAAAATTAAAACCTAACAATAAAAGCAAGTTCAATTCTAGAGCAAAATTGGCACCAAAAAAAAGGACAAAAGAGTAATGAAACAAATAATAATTACTCTATGAAATTAACACAATGAGAATAGGAAACAAATTAAATTAAGAATAGGAAAGTAAGAAAATAAGAAACTATGAGAATAGGAAACAAATAAATTAGAAAAGTAGGAAATATGGAATAATAAAATCAGAAATCAATTAGGAATAAGTAACTTTCCTAATATTTAAGCAACCAATCTCAATATTCCAACTTTCAATTCTTTTTTTTTTTCTTTCCTTCTTCTTTTTTTTTTTTTTGTATATATAATCATATTCCTCTTTTTCTTTTTTCTTTTCTTCTTTTTTTTTGTACGATTTTTTTTATTTTGGTGCGATTTTTTTTTTTTTTGGTACTAAAACACCAAGAACAATGAAGAACACAAAAGAACTCAAGAACAAAAGAAAAAAAAAACGCAGAAACAACAAGCTAATCAAAGACTCCAAAAAGAAAAACAAAGAACAAGATAAATTGGAATTTATCTTGGCCTTGCTCTGATACCAAATGATGTGGAACCCTAAGCTTAAAGAAACTGTAATCCCAACACACAAGATGATATGGAACAAACCCTAAATAAATATAATCCGAAAATAGAAATAATTACAAAACTGCCATTATAATCTGGAAATAGCAATAATTACGAAACTGCCATTATAATCCGAAAATAGCTAAATTGTGAAACTGCCATTGTAATCCGAAAATAGCTCAAATTACTTCGTTTCATCTTTGCAACTCCCAAGCAGCATTACCACCTTCATTCCTTGCTTGGACATCATGCTTAAAACATCATCTTTTGCTCGAATGGTAGAATATGGCACTATGATGCTCGTATCAAATTTCAATATTAATTGGAGAGAGAATGTAGATAATGAAAGAAGATTGCAATACTAAGGATCTATGAAATTTATTTCCAAATCTAATTGGGAGTGTGATATCATGTTGAGGGCACAATTACCTTTACAACCCCATGTGGCTTGCCACTTAAAGTAATAATAGGGAAAATTTAGATTTTTTATCATTATTTTGATCAGATAATTCTCTATTACCTTGTGGGATTAAAAGTGGGGTAAGGTTAGAACTCTAGAGTTTTTTTTTTTTTTTTCCTTGCCTTACAAGTAATTCTCCAGCATTATGTTTCTATAAGTACCCTACACCTTAGAGCCATTTATATACCATTTTAAAAAAAAAAAAAAATCTACATCATTCAAGGCTTCATTAAACACAAGTCCCAAGAGTCTAGAGAGAGGAATGCAGCTACATCAAGGAGAGGAGGAGAAATTTTGGCCAGCCCTTGGAAGAACTGAACCTTACTTTGGAGGCATATTTTGAAGAGCCATTGGAGGAAGATCAAGAGAAGATTTCAGCCAGCCCTAGATTTTGTTTCTTTTCTTCTTCTTTTGTTATTCATAATATGTTTTCTTTTGAATTATTGATGGCTATTACTTTGAACATGAATAACTAAACTTTTATAAGGATTATGATGCAGCCCTATAATGAATATTTAGTTTTTAATGCATGACCAATGTCAATTCATATTGATAGTTAATATTTCATTGTTGATCTTAATGCTTTCATGAAAAAACGGATGATTTAATTGTATATTTGTTCAGGGATAAGGAACATAGTATCGTTTGCAATGAAATACATGGTAGATAGAGATATCATCATGCCTAATGAAACATTAACAAGAACTTATTAGGTTTGCATATCTTAGGGCTTAAATTTGGTAGTTTAGACCGGAGATGATTAAACTATCTTGTGCTTGCTAGACCAAGATGCATTAAAGGATTAACTCTTGGTCAATTTAGGTTAATAGGTGTTAACTAATGAATATGGCATGCATATAAACTAAATAGGATTAATAGTGGTGAAGTCATAATCTTTGTTACATCATTATTTAGAAATTCTTGTTTTCTTTGTTACTTTGCCTTCTTAATCATTTTCAATTTAGATTTTGCTTTTTAATTTGTTATCACAAAACCAACCCACCAATCAATCAATTTTTAACTTTTCTTAATTTAATTAGCAATAGAATTTACTTTAAAAATTAGAGACATTATTTTTCGCAGGATCAACATTAGGTTTTCTCTAATAAAATTGCTTTATTACTTTTGATTTGTGCACTTGTAAGTATTTTAATTTACACCTCACCAGTTTGCTTTTATTTGTCTTTATTTTCAGTATTTGTCAAATCTGTCCAGTTTTGTTTGAATTAAGTTTGAGTCATTTACATATATTAGTTTAATTTATTTTCTTTTGTTATTTGTTTGTTACTCAATTATCTGAATTTATTAATTTTTCTAGATTTTTCTGAGATTTATTTTCGATCTTTTTAGAGTTTTAAAGTTTCAGTTTCAAAAATTAAAAAAAGTCAGTTCAGCTTCAAAAATTAATTTTCGGATAGCTAGAGATTTTTTTTAATTTTTTCATTAGTTTTTCCGTTTTAGGTTTTATTTAAAAAAATTTAATTCAAGATATTATTTCTGTCAAAATTTTCCAACAATCTTTAACTTGAGTCTTTGAGATTGTTTGTGTTTTAGTTTTTCTGTTTTGAGTCTTTTTTTTTTATCATTTTATTGCATACTTAGAGTGTCTAGATTTATTTTATTTGTCATTTAGCTATTGTTTTGAGTTATATAAATCTTAAGTAAACAAAACAGTAAGTTAATTGAAATTTTTCAGTTTTTGTTTAATTTGTGATTCAATTATTCAAATTTAAATATTCTCATCCATTTTACATTACTTTAAGTGTTTTTGTTCTAAGATTGCATACTAGTTGAATTTTCATTTCATTTTGCTTTAAAGTTTCATTTTATGCATTAGTTTTGTTTTAGTTTCTGTCCAGTTTTTATTTTTTAACTATTTTTCATCATTTTCCTAGTTTGCTTTATATTTTTACTTTCTTTATTCAAATTAGGTTGTTTTGTTTTGTTTTATTTGTAGGTTTCTTTTTTGCTTATGAGCACAGGATGATGTGCTCAAATTAATTTAGATCCTAAGATAGAAAGAACATTGAGAGAAAGAAAAATGAAACAAAGAGAGGCTGAATCAAGCAACCAAGGAAGAATGACAAATCACAAAACCAACCAAGGAACAATGAGGAGCAAGCTCAATATGAGAGACATATTTGGGAGTATGCCACCTGTAGAAGAGTTGGAGATCAATCTTGCATAAGAAGGCCACCAATTCAAGCAAAAGATTTCAAAATTAAGTCATCTACTATTTCATTGCTTGCTAATATAAATTTTCATGGCTTATCTCATGAGGACCCAAATGAGCATATTTCTAATTTTATTGATATTTGTGAGATGTCTAAATATAATGGTGTTTCTAATGATGGTCTTACACTTAGACTTTTTCCTTGGACTTTAAAGGACAAGGAAAAAGTTTGATTTAATTCTTTGTCTGCAAGATCAATAACTACTTGGGAGGAAATGGAGGCAAAATTCTTAGATAAATTTATCCCTCCTGCCAAGACCGCAAAGATGAGAAATGAGATTAGTAACTTCTACCAATGGGACCAAGAGACTCTCTACGAGTCATAGGAGAGATTCAAAGACTTTCTTAGGAAATGTCCACACCATGGGTTCCCACTTTGGATGCAAGCATAAAATTTTTATAATGGTCTTGAGTTTTACTACTAAACATATGTTAGATGCAGCTGTATGAGAGCGATAATGAAAAAGAAAGCACAATAAGCATATGATTTAATTGAAGACATGTTCATGAGCACGTATCAATATCATTCTGAGAGGACCTCTATAAAGAAGAGAAAAACCAATTCCGTGGATAACGTAGATGTGGAAGCCTTGAGTAATAGAATTGTCTCAAGAGTAATTAAATCCATGGACCAAAATTTTGTGAAAAAGGGAGTAAAACATTAGCTCTCTAATACTTTTTGTATCAATTGTGGTATTCAGGAGCATAGTGAGATTGATTTCCAAAATAAAAGTGAGAACGCTATTAAAGTGAACTTTGTAGGTAATTTTGTGGAGGCAATCAACAAAACAATCTTTATTTCACTACAAACAATCCAAGATTGAGAAGCAATCCTAATTTTTCTTGGAGCAATAATGGAAACATTCAAGGAAGCCTACAAAAGCAAGGAAATGGATTTCATTTCAAAGCCAAAACCATCAAGGAGGCCACGAATACCCACTCTAAAGATCCTTATTTTGTAACCCTTTTACTTCTAATAATATCATTTCTAATCATGGTTTAGAAAATAGGAAGCAAGAAAAAACCGAAGCCAGGGAGGAGTTCAAACTTGTGCATGTCAAGGAAGAAAAGACAGAAAATTCCAATGACCATGAAGCCAAGGAGGCCGAGAGTCATGTGGAAATAGAGAGGAAGGAAAGGAAGTACATACCTCATAATTTGAGAGAAGAAATAAAGAAGAAAATATCAATTTCCAGGGAAGATAAGCAAGGATAAGGGGAGTTTCTCTATTGATGTCTAATGCTTAATGGATTTGGGTTTAATCTGTCTAATGCTTTATGTGATTTGGGTGCTTCTATTAATGTGATTTTTCTATGTGTGCAAAAGATTAGGATTGTCTAATGAACATATACAGCCAACCACCATAAGCATTTCCATGGACGACAATACTACCATAAAGCCTATAGAAATTATTGAAAATCTTGTACTTGAAGTAGACATGTTTAAATTTCATTTGAACTTTGTTGTTATAGACACCAAGGAGGATAAATTTACTTTAATATTAGGAAGACCTTTTCTTGCCCAAAGTATGACCAAATATGATGGTTCTAAGGGTAAGCTTACTTGGAGAAGTGAGTGGGGCAAGAAAAAGGAGGTATTTTATATTTACAAAGGTAAAGGAAGTCATGGTTGCTATGCTTAGAAGTGGAAAAATACCTTTTGAGGAATCACAATGGAGATTGGAAAGAGAGAATAGAAAAAAAAAATAGAGGGAAAAAAAAGAAGAAGAAAAAATAGAGATAGATTTAGAGGATGAGAATGAAAAAGAAGATGAGGAAAAACTAGAAGATGAAAATGAAAAAAAAAAATTGATAGGTTTTTTGAAAAAGAAAGGAGAGGAAAAGAGAATAAACATAATGAGAGATTTGAGGAGTATAGGTTGAGAAAGATAAATTTAGAAAAAGAATTTGAGAAGGAAAAGAGAAAAAAGATAAGGTAAAAGAATTACCTAGGAAGCTAGAAGATGGTGGTGCATTTCTTGTGAAGAGTAGTATTAATGGTGTTTATTTTGATAAATGTTTATTTGATAGTGGTGCCGCTTGTAACACTGACTTACTCTTGCTTTATTCGATTAAAGTTTAATCAAATGAAAAAATTGGAACCGTATGATAATGAAATTGGAGTAAATGGTAACATTTTCCCCTCATCTCTTGGTATGATGAAAGAAATTATTGTGAAAATTGATGATCTAGTTTTCCTATAGATTTTATAGTAATGAAAGGAGTAAATGATGATAAAGAATTGCTCATACTAGGAAGACATTTCCTAGTCAATAACAAGGCCAACATGGATATGTCAAAGGGAGTTCTTACTATCACTAATGGAAGTAAAACTTTATCTTTCAATATGTACCCCGAGACATCAAGGAATGAAGGAGATAAGACCTTAACTAAGTAGAAAAGGAGTCAAGCTATTGACTTTAAATAAGCGCTCTTGGGAGGAATTCCAAAGAATTTTTAATTTTCGTGTATTTTTGTTTTTAGTTTATGTTTGTTAATTTTTTTTTACTTGCTGTTTTGTTTTTATTTTCGAAGGTCAATAAGGATTTTATATCCAAGAAGTGAAGAAAAGAAAAAAAAAGTTAGGAAAAAAAACCTAGCGGGAGCTCTCAGGTTTGGTGCTTTTAAAAGGGGAATTTCTCAATTTTTTAAATTTTTTCTTTGATATTTAGTGTCTTTTAGGTTTTAGTTTAATATTTGTTGAGAAAGTGAAAGAAAAATTTAATTTTAGAGTTTGAAGTGAGTGGGAAGCTTGCTGGAAAATTTAATTTATTTTGCTAATGTATGCATTTGAATCATTTTATTTCATCTAGGTGCATGGACGGATGTTCTTTGGTGAATGAACACAAGGTGTGGACAAGTGTACAGATCAATTTCCAAGCCTCCAAGTGACGAATTGAAAAATTATTAATATCAAAAATCTAGTGAAGCTCTCTAAATCCACTTGATTATTTTGCTTTAATTTGAATTACATTGATTACTTATTCACTTTTCTTTGTTAGATGTGATTTCTTTGTTTAGTGTCTTAGCAGATAGGTGTTTAAAGGAACTTAAAATGTTGTATGGAAGAAGAAGCTGGTAAGCGAAAGAATGTTACTTGTTCCACAATCAACTCCTATGCCTTTCAAATTTGCCACCAAAAAGGAATAATTTATATCCTTTCTCTATTTTCTATTTATTACTCTGTGATCTATAACTTTGAGAATAATTTTCATCTCAAAGTTTGGGGCAGGTTTCTATGTTTGAAGTTTCTTCTTACTACCTAATTTATCTAGTTTTTAATTTTTTGCATTCTAGCTTAGTTTCATTTATAATAAAAATAAAGAAATAAAAATAAAAAGTAACTTTTTAAGAGTATCTTTGTGTTGTTTTTGTCCTTTTAAGTAATATGATTAATTTATGATGAGAATATGATTGAAGGTGTATTGATTCTTAATTAATGAAACTGTGTCATGTATGCTTAGATGCCTAAAATATATTCTTATGTTATTTTCTTCCAAACATTTTGAGCACGATAATCATTGTTTTCATGATTTTAGATTGTTTTAAAGAAGGTTTACATAAAATAAAGTGCATAAATTTCATTGAATTTTTCATGATTGACACTCAAGGCGAAATTCAAGGCTAATACATTACCAAGAAAGTGATTTAGGTCATTTTGTTTTTTTAGTTTGAGCCTTTTAAACCTACCTTATTTATGATTATTTTATATCCTTAGTACATATTTGAGCCTGTAAAATGCACTTGGATGCATATTAAAGCCTCGTTGTTCACTAAATCTAAAATTTTCTAGAGCCTAAATTATATATATTTTCCTGCATTTTTCATCATTTAATGAAAGTTTAAATTGATTGATATAAATATAAGTTCAAAAGCATGATAATGGTGGGGATTGTTACAAACAAGTCTAGGGTGGTTAGTGTGACATATGGCCAAGCATATGTGTGCTTTTGTATGTTAAAATTTCAAATATGTATGTGAGGAAAAGCATAGGAAAAGTATATATAAAAATAAAATAAATATGCAACAACATTTCAAAGGAATTTTTGTTGCCAAAAAGAGGGAGAGAGAGAGAGAAGTTTTATTACTTTTGTGAAGTTTAAAGGGAGAGATGAAGGGAAAAAAATTACAAAAAAAAAAAATCAACATTAGATTTATATTCATTGAAAATTGGTTTAAACTTTATTTCTTGTTCTTAATTTTCTTTACCCTTTTCTTTCTTTTAAACCCACCACCTTTTAGCCTTTACACTACAAGCCAATAAAATCATATTGATTCAAAGCAATGCATTGGTTTACAATAGTGGAGAGTGTTTTATTATGTCTTGCATATGAAATTCATAAACATTTTTTTAATATCTATTAGTGTAAATTTATTCAAACATGACATTGAAAATGCATTCTTTGGTCATACACAAACACTTGGAAAAAATAATGTAGTGGATAAAAAAATTAAGTGTTTGAGTTTCATTGTACTTTGAAGTTAATTTTTGAATTGATATGCTATGCAATGTATGAGACACTCATAATCATGTTACAAGAGAAAGATGTTTTTCAAGTTAAAATTCTTTTTATTTGCTAAGGGACTAGCAAAGATCAAAGTTTGGAGTAGTTGATAAGCCTAAAAATTACATTATTTTTGGGCATCTTTTATGCTTATTATTTGTTAGTTTGTGTTTATTTCATTAAGAAATTCAATGATTTCTATTATTTTCACTTTTGTAGAAGAAGTTTTGCAAAACCAATACAAAAGAGAGGCATTTTGGTCATTTTACATAATTGAGGGGAAAATTTATAATTTTATATTAGCATTCAAATATTGGAAATGATGTAATAATGTGAAAAAAGAGTGAAAAGTAAGTTAAAGAGTGAAATTTTGTATTTTTGGATTTTTAGGTCGAAACTTTCCACATTTAAAACTTTTCATATATAGATTTCCGAAGGCCATCAATTGTGAAGATTCAAGCAATTCTGATGATAGAAATGGACTCTACACATCAAAATTAGTTAAGCCAAGCCATTTCATGTCAAGTCATCAAGTTCCATATTATCAAGATCCAAATAAAGAAAGTGGCATACCACCTCATCAATGCACATGGAGTACACCTTCAAAATTATCATAATTGGTCAAAGTCAAACTACATGTGGAAAAAAGTGAAAAGAAATAATTTTATGCATCATGCATAGTGAAATTTGGCTAAGGGCATGAATGTGGACTCAAATAAGGCTTCATACATTTTACATGATCATCAAGTAAATCCATTGATGCATGAAGGCTTCCAAATATTGCTACCTTTGCATCAATGGTAAATTGAAGACAAAATCGCCCTAATTCTTCTCTAATTTTTTGCCAAGACAAGGAATAATATCCATAGAGAAAATTTCAGGCTTACCCTTATACCTATTATATCTTCTATGTCCAAACCTACATTTCATATTTGATCAAGCTCCAAAACTCCTATTTATACCCCATGGTCGGTCACCATTTGGTATGCTACATTCCCTTACTTTTCCCAAAGCCTTGGAGACAATATTTTCTTCTCTTATCTTCCTCTCTTTGCTGCACACCCCCTCTCTCACTTTCCCTTTGATTTTGTTTATTTTCTTCTCCACAGCTCACAAAATACCAAAGCCACCATAAACTCTAGCCTTCATCACCATTGTCGCACCTCCTAAGAAATAATTTTTCTTGTGTTTTTTAATCTCCATCTTCATCTACTTAGCCTCTATTAATACCCTCCACAGAACCCTAGCCAATTTTCCATCAAATCCCATCCTCCATCAACCATCAAACAAACCTTCAACCATCAAACAAATCTTCAACAACCTAAGCACAAGGAGAATTTTCTTTTGATTGATTCTATTTTGTTTTAATTTTTATGCAATTTACTTTCAAGCAATTTAATTTACTGCACTTTATTTTCATTGCAATAGTTCTTTTTAATTCACAAATCAATTTGCCGCATAATTATCAACCAAAACTAAATTTTTTTAATACTTATGAACTAATCCATGTGGATTCGATATCCTAATATTGTTCACGCAATATCTACTTTATTACTTGTTGTGATTCGTATACATGCAAAAATAATTATGAACACAAACACGGATAATCAACGGCTTAAAGTTGTAACTCTTCCATTGAGTTTCATGACTTTCTTCTTTGTCCGAGGTGATGGCATGTCCATCAAATCTTATGGGCTATCACTTTGGGATCTATCTTTACGCATGTCAGATATGTCCAAGCAAAACAATGCTTCCTCTCCTTTAGGAATGCTAGGAATTTTTGTCGTCTCAGCATTTAGCTTGATGCCAATGTGGATTTTTTGCTCAGGCTTTCTATCATCCAGAATCACCTCTTTAATAGATTTGTGAGCCTTTTATGCTTCTATCATGAGGACGTCTGGACTCATTAATTGCTATTTGTCTTCATAGATTTTCCTTTTCGTAGCTGAGACAAAGCACGAACGAGCATAGACTTAGTCGCAACAGATATTCTCAACTTTCCTGCATATAGGAAACTTAATCATCTGATTCATGCAACCATTGGCTCTCTAGAATCACGTTGTAAACCGAATTAGCATCTATGACCATTATTTTTATATAGATGCTCACCCCGTGTGTCTCAACACGCAGGGTCACCTTTTCGGCGACTCAGCTAGTTTTTCCATTGAATCTGACAAGATTCATTACCCCACTTTCTAGATGTTGTTGAGGTCCCAACCCATGCTCCTCAGAGTTGACTTAAAGGCCATATCAACCCATGTTCCATTTTCTATAAGAATTATTCTCACTAGCTTATTTGTTATCCCCATCTGGATCACCAAAGCAACGTTGTGGGAGAAATGGAGCCCTTTGGCATCTGCCTCTATGAAAACGATATTTGGTATTCAAAATAAATAGTTTAAGGATTTTTCTATTGTTTACCTCTATCAATATCACTTTGGCTTTCTCGATGTGATGTTTTTGAGCTGCCACGGTGTCTCGTCCACTAGTGAATCCCTCGTGACTAACTGGGACTTCGCCATTGTACCTATGTTTCTCTTCGGTTATTTTTCTTGGTGATGTTTTCTAATCTCCTTCTTTCTGAGTTTTCTTGGAAGGTATGAACTCTTTCAGATATCCCTTTTTAATCAGGGATTCAATTTCTCATTTCGACTGGTGACATTCCATCGTAAGATGGCCATAGTCATTATGGAAAGCACAAAGTTTCATGTTGTCTCGGGTTCTAGGATTAGAGACCATTTTCTTTGTCCATCTAACATAGTCTTTGTTCTCCAAATGGTTGGTCATTCTGTCTAGCGTTATACTCAAATAGTAAAACTTGAATCGGTCATTAGCTGAATCAATGTTCTAGCATTGAAATCTGGACGAATTATCTACCGCTAGCCTCGGTCTTGGGATTGCACGTGGCTCAGCTATTTCATTACCTTTTTGCCTTTTTTGACATACTTTGAGTTTTCTCTTCTTTCCAGCCTCTAATCCTCTTCGAGCTTGATGTACTTCGCAGCTCATGACATTGCATCAATCGAGGTCTCTAACTCGATCTTTGTAAGGAGTCATATAAAAGGTTATCTCGATTAAAACCCTTCTAGAAAGCTTCAATCGCAACTGAGTCATTGTAATCCGAGATACCTATCTTTTGTTTGTTAAAGCATTGAGTTTAAGCTTTAAGAGTTTCAGATTTACCTTGAACTATTGAAAAAGATGGTTGGCCACCATTCTGATTTTTATGCTGAGGGCAAACTCTACACCAAATTGGTTGACGAATTCCTCAAATGAGTTAATCGACTCAGGTTTTAGGCTATCAAAACAAGTAAGAGATGCTCTTTTCAAGCTTGTGGAAGGCTTATCAAACACATTGCATGTTGGTAAAAGATCAAATGCTCCATCGGGTCGGTCATTCCATCCTAAAGATCAAATTTTAAAGTCGAAAACCTCTATGGGAGGTTGGTCTCAATAATACTTCTGTTGAAAGGTGTCTAAACCTGATTGGATGTCCACCTACAATCAAACTGTTGAGAAATGCCTTTCTTCTTTTTGAACTCCTCTCTAACTATCCACTTCAAGTCATCTGTCATGTGATGTTGATTGTTTTCAGGCTCCCTGTTGAGGTGAAAGTTTTCTTCATGTTTTGCTCCGTGTCAGACTTTTGAATATCTTTGCCCTGTTCGAGTATGTCTTCTTTTCTGACTTGTTTTCCTTATGTGGGACTCGAATAGGAATGGAGTTCCTACTTTTCACTCGGGATTTTTCTGTCTTCCATTTGTCTCGGATTGCTGGTTTTCAGGATCAACAAGAATGTTGACTTGTTCTTGAGCTTGAATACACTGTGCTAGCTCAAAGTTTAACTTTCTTATTTCTGTCATTTCAACTTGCAATCTATCCACTTCAGCCTAAAAAGAAACATTCTACTCTTCTTGAATTGCTGGTTTTTCTGGAATAGTGGGAAGAGTGGTTTCACGATTTTATGTTGTCATGGTGGTAAAAGATTTCTGACTTCAATGCTTAAATATTGCCCCTATTAGGCGTACCAAACTATTGATGCCAAAAATTATATTGTCACGTGGAGTTTGGAATTGGACAAAATCTGCAAAAGAATTAAAGAACGTGAAAGAACCTTAGGGCACCGGCATAGTATCTGCTCAAGTCAATGATTGCAAGAATAGCAGGAAAGTAGCATTTATAGTAGCATTGATTTCTTAAGTTATGGAAAACCTTTGCATGGCAAATTTTCTATTACTCAATGATTTTGCCATGATTTTGCTTGTTGTTCTTTATTTTGTTTGTTTCAAACAAATTTAGTTGTTAGTAGTTTTTGAATTTGCATGGTTGCTGATATCTCTCATTTTTCGTTTTCAATGTGACTTTTCAATCCCAAGCTAACTTACACTCATGTCAACAGAGTTAGATACTGGGATCCTAGAATAGTCCTAGTTTGGGAGTTACCCGAGTTAGTTGTTGTCCATGTCAAGGACTTTGTATTTGTTGTCCGTATATTTGAATGGAATCTAAGGTGCTAAATCATCAAGATGGCCTGGAGTCAATGGTGATGCTTTATACATAGACATGCATATGATTGAGATATTGGAGAGTGTCAACTTAGTTGTGATGTCTTTTTGCTCTTGTAATGCTTAAATTTTTTAGCTTGAAGTTTAAAAATATTATTTCTTCAAATTATCAAATTCCAAAGGTTTGAAATCAAAAATCGCAATGAACTACCGTCGATTTAATTTTACAAATGATACGTATGCAGCCTCGTCCAACGTTAGGTGCAATGCAAATTTAATAATAAAAAACATCCAAATTCCACAAAGTGTTTAAATCCAATTTTTCAAAATTTCAAAACAAATCTAAATTTTCAAAATTTTGTAAATAATAAACAAAAATTAATTTTAAGAACTACAAATAGCTTGATCTTTTCAAAAATGATATGTAGGCCGCTCAAAACATCCAACTGAATGTAGGTGCAACATATTTTCAAAACTATTTTCCAAATATAATTAAAAGTAAAGGGTATTCCATTGTACTAAAGTATTTTAATTAAGTGTTATACAATTTTAAATGGATCGAACCAATTTTTTAATAATAAACTTTAATATCCTTAAAAACTATAGGTGTGACATTATTTTTTAATGTTACATTTTTTGCAATCATGGACATGGGCTGAATTTCAAAAATGCTAAAAGCTAAAAACCACCCAATTTTTTATATTGAACACGCACATAAAAGATAAAACTCTTAAAAGAAAGAAACAAAAATGGAGACTAAATAAGCTAAAAACCTTGTTCTTCTTTTTTTCTTTTTCTTTTTTGGTTCAAATTGATCAATCAGTAAGTGCTCCAAACAGGGGAAACAAATATTATGCAGAAAAGTATAGCAGATAATTTTTAAAAACAAATTACACATGTATAATTAATTATTCTATTCTGAACAAAATTTACTAAACGAAAAGATTTTGTGTCCACTGGAAATACCAGTTGAGCTGGTACATCTTCAAATCAATTAATGCCATGGTTAAAAATTGGTAAGTCACACACCTACTCATCTTCTCCATCTTCCTTCTCTCAAACCAAAACCTTCTTCTTAATATATCTAACGAAAACCTCCATTTTCAGGAGGTGCATCCGTGCAATAATAGTGATCTCGGCCCAGAAATCGGCATCTCCTCCTGCGATGTTATTCAGGAATTTCACGGCGACGACTCAATCTAAAGGAGCTAACAGAAACCTTCAAGAAAAATACAAAAAATAACCCCAAAAGTGTAAATTCTAACCGAACAAAAAATAATATCCGGCAAAGTTTTACAAGTACGTACTTTCCTCCAAAGAAAATAAAGAATACAAACCCAAGAACCTAAAGATTAAAAAGATAAAACAAATAAAAAAAAAATCCCACTGTGAAAGTACATATAAAAACAACCGATTCAATAAAAATATCAATTAGCATAAAAGAACTGCAAAACTAGAACCAGGAAATCAATAAATAGAAATACATTGGAATAAGAAAAAAAGAAAATTAATAACTTAAAACTAGGAGATTTAAAGGGTTCGAAAAAAATAAGTGAAAAAAGAGAATGGGGCAAAGGCAGAAATGTGAAAGAAAAACATAAATGCTAAGGAATATGAGTGAAGCTTCACATACCAGTACTGGTAATTTTTGTGAGCGGAGATATGGTTTTGGCTTTTGGGTCTTGTGCTTTTTGGTTCGTATTGCTGAATAGAGAAGGTGAAATTGTTTGTGGCTGAAAGAAAGAAGATGGAAAAGACGAGTGGGTGCCTGACATGGCCATTTTTAAACATGTGGCATTAATTGATTTGAAGTGGTTCCAGCTCAATTGGCACCCCCGCTGCAAACAAAATTTTCTCCATTTGAAGTAGTACCTGCTTAGCCGGTATGACCATTGCAGCTAAAATTTTATCGTTGTGGGTTTCAATGGACAAAATTATTGGAGATACTCTTAATTTACAATGCTTCAGCTTTATTTACTTTTATTTTATTTTGCTTTTACATTGTGGCTCATTAGATTTATTTTACTTAATTTAATAACTTTTTTTTTCTTTTAATTAGTTTTCATTAATTTTGATGAGAATATTGTCTTGGTGTTTTAAATGGCACCCAGATCCAGTCGGCTGCGTTGTTGCTTATTTTACAAGCTGCTGCTTTTGGTGGAATATATACTCTTCAATTTTCCAGATAAAAAGAGGCAGAAGGTTTTCCAATTCTAGGAAGACAATATATGAAATTAAGAGCTTTGTTTTATGATGCTTCGTTAGATGCTTCTGGCATGTATGTTTAATTTTCATATGGGAATGAGTGTCTTTATCTGGGTTTCCAATCTATGGTAGTGGTTTTGCTTGTTCGTTGGTTTGAAATGGGTTTTAAGCGTCTGTGTTTTAATTGGATTTGATGGGTTTCCAATCTAGTGGGTTTGCTTGTTCATTGCTGTAAAACAATGAGACAAGTATCGCATGTGTGCCTTATTGGCGCTTTCTTCGCTTATCTTGCATCCGTCAAGCATTTGAAGATTGATTCAAGGAACGAAAGGGTAAAAAACCCTTTTTTTCTTTTCTTGTTTTACCGTTTAATGTTCTTGGAGTTAATTTTGGTTGCGTCTCATCTTATTTTCGAGTAATGAGCCATATTGTTGGTGTAAAACACAACAATTGGTCGTCTCCTAGGTGTGCGGGCGTGCCACTTCGAATCTAAAACAATCCAAAGAAAATAAAATGTGTGCCAGTTAAATCAAACTACTTAAACAATTGTATTAATTATTGAGAACAAAATAATTAAAAGGTTACAGATGCCTTTCAGATCAAAGGACTTTTAAATAAAATTTTTAACTAAAACAACTAAGAACACTTGACTACTCGAAGTAAATTCTAAAGAGAATAAACTAAGTTGTCTATGTTGTAGTTGTGTTGATGCAGGGATCCCTTTTCAGAGTTGAAGAAGCTTGAATTTATAAGCAAAAAATTTCTCAGGAGGCTTGCTTCTTTCCGATGTGGGACTTTTTCAAGAAACCAACTCATTTATACTTGTGAAAGTCCAAAACATACTCATTCCCAAACAATGTGGGATAGTTGCTCTTTTCCAAAGTAAAATATTAATTTTCTAAGCAAAATTAGTATGTGGTCCAAACATTGCCCCCCTTGCTTTGTAATTTTGTTGTAAAAAAAATAAAATTACAAAGCAATATATGTTGATCTTAATACCACAACAAATTACCATAAACAAGCTTGACTCCATCGGACAGAAAATGGTCACGTGAGTTAAATCTTTAATTTCCTTAATTAAGATTAACAAATCAATTCAAGGCAAAAATTTCAAAGCAAGGCAATTATGGCTAAGTTTGCTCCACACTTTCCGAAAAATAAGCTAGAAACTCTTTTACATCAACCCATAATTTCCAAATTACCATCTTTTACCATAATTTTCCTCTCAATTTTCCTTACATGGTAAAATTTGTTTTCCTTGTCTGAAACTCTTAATTGCCCAAAGATGTCTTCCCAATATCACGGCCATTCAATATTTGCCTTACATGCAATTTTTTTTTTTTTTGTTTCCCTCTGCCGGCCTTAAACATCAACCAAAATACACAAATATAAACATTATTTTACCACCCTAGCCGACACCTTAAACTGAATGCATATTTCTCTCTTCTCCAAAAAATCTGCTGCCTTATTTCTTATACCAACTTCATTCACTTTGCAGTAAAACTCCACGTCAAAACGCTCTCCAACCTTGCTGCAAACTTTTCCTGGTAAGTAAACTGAAAAAATCTCCATTGTTACAGTGTATGTATCTTCATATATCTGTTGTGGATCAACAGTTTCTATCAAACTTCAAATACATCATCCATTGATTTCAGTATATGTTTTCCTGTCGTATATTTCAGTTTGATTTGTACCCGTTTGCTGCACCAGCCCCAACCCTTTCTTGCAGTGCCACTACCTGGTAAACATTCACCGGCTCCCTTTTTTTCTTTTTTTTTTCTTTTTCTTTTCTCTCTGCCGGCCGTGCATATATACAAATCCCGTGTTATTTCTTTGTTTATATATGTATGTATATAAATACGCCGGAAAATCATTCCGGTTTCAATGGCGGCGTGGACGTTTACTGCCCACGGTCTGACTGGTTTCGCTCACGGTTAATACGGCTTCGCACACGGCTGAAGGGAACCGAGCTTCGCAGCGATGGCGGCATCGTTTGGACTGCAACGGGTGTCGTGGATTTCTTCCCAGCATCAGAACGGGCTTCGCTTGCACACGGTGGAACGGACTGCAGCGGCGGCGTCTGGATTTGATTGCGGCGGCTGAGACTGGTTTCCTTCACAGCAGCGTCGTGGAAGTCTTCCCAGCGGCGGGTGGCGTGGAAATCTTCGCAACGACGGCTGGACAGACGAACGATGCACGGCTGAACGAGGACTGGATTGCGGCGGAAACACCTGGATTTCAGCGGCGGCAATGGAGAAGAAGATGCACAGTGCCGAAAAAACAACGGGTTCTACAATCGGGTTCGGGGCATGGATTTGGGGCGGTTTGGACCCGTGTGGACTTGGGCTGAACCGTGGAAGCAAGCGTGGATCGGGCTTAATTCGCGTGGAGCACGGGCTGAACACGGGTCGCTTGCTGGATTCGGGCCGTGGCTGCTGCTGGACTGGAGGCGCGGATGCTGGGCTGAAGGCGCGGACTGGACGCGGATCGGGGCACGCGGGCTGGACCGATGCACGCGGGCTTGGCCACTGCTGGACTCAACGCTGGACTCGCGCGTTGGGCTGGAGCTACGCGGTTGAACTGATGCACGCGGACTTGGACACGCGGTTGCTGGTGTTCACGCGCACGCGGATGGGCCGAAGGATGGCGTGGATCTGGACTGCTGGAGCGTGGGCCCAGCGCGAAAGTTCAGCTAGGTACACGGGCTGACGGCTTAGATTGGAGAGGCTGGACCTGGGCGCGAATGGAGATGCGGGCTTGGACATTGGGCTGCAACATTAAACCCACCGAAACCAAAAAATAAAATAAAAATAAATTAATTTTCCTTAAATTAATTTTTTTTTTTTTAAATTTTAAATCAAAAACTTATTTTCAGGTATTCGGCTTTAAAATTGCAATCATGCGGACCATCCCTCACGAAAACCAGAAAAATCAAACCAATGAAGCTCTTGATGCACCATCTCAACCTCATGTACAAGTGACTCTAACTGCTAAAGCACTTAGTCAACATTCATTTTTTCGTATCTGAACTTTTAAATGGCTTTATTTGCAGGCTGTTGACAAAAGCAAACTTCCGTACGTGGCACAACTTGAACACGCCATTAGACGTTCCCAGGATGCTGTGGATGATAGAATTTTGATCGAAAGAAATTTACTTTTTAAAGAATGTAGCCTTGGACCACGATTCAAAGACAAAATGCCTCGAGAAGTGGATTCTATATTTCAATCCCGACCAGACAGAACTTTGCCGTTCTCTTCAAAAACCTTGGACTGGACTAAGTGGAAAGACCCCAAGCCTTTCAAATCATGGCCCGTCACGCCTTCAGATTGGATCTCATGGGTCGATCGCTTGG
>QANX01006452.1:0-38073 GCA_003254975.1 Ochetophila trinervis
AACATGTTGTCAAAAAAAAAATATTGTTTAATTTTTCATACTAATATGTAAAGTCCAATAATTCCCAGCACCTGCCAAAACATAAGGTCTACCCAAAAATATATAAAAAACTTGAAAAAGACACTTGAATCGTTAATGCATAATTCCCAGCTATGTATATAGCTTCCTCCAAAATAACTTTTTTAGCCTGTTTTAAATAATTTTCTGATACATTGTGTGGTCTAAACCAATTCAGTACGTTTTACCTTCAAGGGCAAAACTGTTGCTAACTAAATTGTCTTTTCCCATTTCATGACGACATGCACTAATCTATATTTAATTATAAATTTGCCCTTTAAAAAAAATTAAGAGTTTTAGTTTTTAGTAACTAAAACTTGGTAAAAAGAAGAAGTTAATGAACCATTCTTTATTAGTTAATAATCTCATGCCAAATCAATAGATCAATGATACACATAAAGATTAATTTGGAATAAATTCTCACTCCTAAGTGATTAATACTCGATAATGATTTTTCCTTTTCCATTTTGGAAATGTGTCCACACGTGCACGAGATGCAGATCTAGTGAGAGGGAGAGAGAGAGTTGAATATTGCATAAATATAATGTACGTAGTTTGATTATTCTAACAAACAAAAGAATAATCTCTGGGTTTTTCATGTTTATTCTCCATGAAAATCATAATTAATTATTGAGAGTAAAGGAAATAATAGAAAAAGAATAGTGCTGTCATAATGGGTCCAGGGAATGAACAATATTATATCGACGATTAATTAAAAACATTTGGAATATATAATACATGGTTCCCCACCATGTTTGACTTTCCATTAGAAAAGAAAATTAAAGGGGCATATGGAATAGGGTTAAAAAGCTTGACTGATAATGGATGTGTGTGTGTATATGCATGTTTGGAAGCTTTGGTGGGCAATTAGGCAATCTTTTTAGTATGTCCAAAGAAGATTTCATTACTCATCATTACCAAATGATGACGTACTAATTAATTCATCCATTTTTCCTGTAAGCTTATTTGACAATGTAAGCATGCACTTCACCATATGCATGTATGCTTCGTTGAATTATTACTAATTTTAAAAATTTAAATTGATAAAAAATGAATTATCATATTTTTTATATTTTATCTCTAATATTTTTATTCACATGTAGGCTTGTTTGGGTCTTTACATGTAGATATTCAGCCCATTTTTTGGACACATTTTGGGTCTTTAAATTTATTTTTAAATTCGAACGGTGTTATTGAATTTTGAACATTTGACCGCTAAATTTTTTAGCTCTGATACCATATTAGAGTGATAACAAGAGTGGAAAGAATACAATTTGTTTCCATTAACCATAAACGCTTTTAAATACAACAGGTTCCTAATATTATTACAAAAAGATAATTATTACTGTGTTATAAGGATAACTATGGCTAATCTATTTACCACACTACACGGTAACACACCAATGCAGATAAAAGAGATTATAACAGTAAGATCATTATGCTTTATCATGCCCATTCAAAATGGTAGGTCTTTGAAGCACACTCTAATCTTCCCACAAATTATAGAGGCAGATGTCAATTATGCTCCACACAAGGTCACTTTGCACAGTTCTGCTATCTTTTAAAACAACAGTGGACCTACACTCCCACTCAACAACAACAATCGTTTCCCAATAATCCTATCCCACCTCAAACATTCCATTCAAATTCCATCCTTGGACTGGTGCCAAACCACCTAATGGGTCTGTAAGTCAATATAAAGTGCGCCTTGTAGCCAAGGGGTTTCATCAGTGTCCTCGACTTGACTATTCAGAAACTTTCAGTCCGGTTATAAAACCAGCCACAATCCATGTGGTTTTATGTATAGCTATTTTTAACAATTAGTCATTACGTCAAATGGACATCAACAATGCCTTTCTTAATAGCACCTTACAAGAAGAAGTCTTCATGACACAACCACCCGGCTTCATTTACTCAACCAAACCATCTCATGTTTGCAAATTAACAAAAGCAATTTATGCACTAAAGCAGGCTCCGATAGCATGGTTCAAAGAACTACAATCATTCTTTCAGAGCTATGGTTTTAAACTTTTATGCTGAAACATCACTGTTCATTCTCCAGCATCAAGGCTCGGTAATGTTTATGCTCGCGTATGTCGATGATATCATCCTTACAGTTAATAACCCATCTTTGTTAAGCTCATTGTCTTATAAGTTCTCTCTAAAAGATCTTGGCAACTTAAATTACTTCCTTGGAGTGGAAGTAATTTCCACCCCAACAAGAATGTTTTTGTCCCAACATAAATACATCCTAGACATTCTAGAGAGAGAACAAACATGTTGGATCCAAAAGAAGTCTCAACGCCAATGGCTGCAACCAGTTCCCTCCATCTAACAGATGGTATTCCACTAAAGTCGGCAACTCAATACCGGCATACAGTGAGAACTCTCAAATATCTATCATTGACAATGCCGAACATTGCATTCACTGCATACAAGTTATCATAGTTCATGCACAAGCCAACGGATGTTCACTGGGCAACATTTAATCGACTCCTTAGATATCTCAAAGGAACATCTTCCTTGGTCTTTCACTCAAATGCAATTCACCCATTGCTTTGCACGCCTACTCTAAAGTAGATTGGGGAGGCAATCAGGACGATTGCACCTCAACAATTGCTTATGTTGTCTTCCTAGGCAGCATCCCAATTTCCTGGTCCTCACGGAAACAAAAGTCAGTTTTCTGTTCATCAACAGAAGTCGAAAATTGATATGTCACTCATACAACTTCTGAACTCTGCTGGTTACTATCCTTGCTTCATGAGTTCAACATTCAGTCCACAATCACACCTACAATCTATTGTGACAATGTTGGCACAACATATGTATATGCTAATCCGAAACAACATTCCAAAATGAAACATGTAAGAATAGACTTTCATTTTGCTAGAGACAAGGTATCAGATGGATCACTACGTATTTCCCATATATCCAGCCATGGCCAACTCGCAAATGCACTCACAAAGCCACTTTCAAGACAGCTACATCTCTTTCTACGGTTTAAGATTGGTGTGCTTCAAAGACCCACCATCTTGAAGGAACATGATAAGGCATAATGATTTTACTATTATAATCTCTTTTATCTACATTGGTGGATTACTGTACTGTGATAAATAGATTAGCCATAGTTATCCTTGTAACACGGTAATAGTTATCTTCTTATAACAATGTTAGGAACCTTTTGTATTTAAAGAGTTTACGCTTAATGAAAACAAATTGCATTCTTTCCACTTTTATTATCAGTACTCTTATATGCCCGACCTGGACATATAATTATATCATGCATATTAAGTTAAATTACGTTTCTCTCCTTCTTCAATAATTAACTTAATGTAATTAATCATGAAGCATATATTTGAAACAATTAATAGCCACCGGCCTCCCTCTCTTTCTCATTTGCAATTCGATGTTTAGAAACTAAACTATGAAATATAATTGTGTTTTGTTTAATTGAAGAACAAGAACGTAAACTAAGAACAATAAAGGAAAGCAAACTTTGAGAGAAAACTTTACTCTGTTTCTGAAATGATAAACTTGTATATCTTGTATTAACCATTGCTGAAGATTACAAGAATTACTTAAATACTTGAATGCAAGCAAAACCACGTGAACAACAAACACGTGAACTAACGCAACTAACTTACAGACGTAACTGACTTGCATACCAGCTTGCATGGCTAGGATCTGCTACATCAACCTTACCATCTTTGTATTATAAGACTGCTTATGTGGCAAGCTTACTCTAATACACCCCCTCAAACCAAAGCATGACTAATCTTTGGTTTGCAACTGCTTATGTGGCAAACTTACAACAAAAAAAAATTAAAAAACTGGAAGAATTTTTAATCTAAGCCTTAGGTACAAAAATCTGGCTGTACCAAGCACCTTGGTGAATATATCAGCTACCTGTTCCTCTGTAGGAACATATCGAATTTGAAGAAATCTTTCAAGCACTTTGTCACGCACAAAGTGGATGTCAATCTCGATATGTTTCGTACGTTGATGATGCACAGGATTGCAAGCTAATGCAGCTGCACTGAGATTATCAGTCCATAAAATTGGTGATGGCAAAGGAAGTTGTAAGTCAGTAAGTAAGTTATGTAACCAGCACAATTCTGAAGTAGTATGAGCAAGAGCTCTATACTCTGCCTCTGTACTTGAGCGAGCCACAACTGCTTGCTTTTTAGACCTCCATGATACTTGAAAGGAACTGTTGATCTTGGACTTACTATTCGAAGTTCAAACAAACTTGTTATTCATGCATTTGCAGACTCTGATTGGGCCAGTGATCGGGATGATAGAAGATCCACGAGTGGGTATGCAATCTTTCTTGGACCTAATTTAGTGTCATGGAGGTCTAAAAAGCAAGCAGTTGTGGCTCGCTCAAGTACAGAGGCAGAGTATAGAGCTCTTGCTCATACTACTTCAGAATTGTGCTGGTTACATAACTTACTTACTGACTTACAACTTCCTTTGCCATCACCAATTTTATGGACTGATAATCTCAGTGCAGCTGCATTAGCTTGCAATCCTGTGCATCATCAACGTACGAAACATATCGAGATTGACATCCACTTTGTGCGTGACAAAGTGCTTGAAAGATTTCTTCAAATTCAATATGTTCCTACAGAGGAACAGGTAGCTGATATATTCACCAAGGTGCTTGGTACAGCCAGATTTTTGTACCTAAGGCCTAGATTAAAATTCTTCCAGTTTTTTAATTTTTTTTTGTTGTAAGTTTGCCACATAAGCAGTTGCAAACCAAAGATTAGTCATGCTTTGGTTTGAGGGGGTGTATTAGAGTAAGCTTGCCACATAAGCAGTCTTATAATACAAAGATGGTAAGGTTGATGTAGCAGATCCTAGCCATGCAAGCTGGTATGCAAGTCAGTTACGTCTGTAAGTTAGTTGCGTTAGTTCACGTGTTTATTGTTCACGTGGTTTTGCTTGCATTCAAGTATTTAAGTAATTCTTGTAATCTTCAGCAATGGTTAATACAAGATATACAAGTTTATCATTTCAGAAACAGAGTAAAGTTTTCTCTCAAAGTTTGCTTTCCTTTATTGTTCTTAGTTTACGTTCTTGTTCTTCAATTAAACAAAACACAATTATATTTCATAGTTTAGTTTCTAAACAGTAGACATAACATATTGCACTATAACAGAGAGAGAGAGTGTGTGTGTGTGAGAGAGGGAGGGAGAGAGAATTATGATTTTTTGAATTTATGCCTACTAATTAATGAAAGCATATGCAGTGCAGGAGATTAGTCAAAGTTAGCAGCTATTGATATCAAAACAACGTGATAATTTTAGTTTTCCCAAACAGAGAAGACAGACAGATAATGGGCAGCTTGGAAGAAAAAAGGAGGAACTTTTGTTCTTGTGTATAATTTTGTCATATTTTCCATGGAATTATAAAGTACTATTTATGATGGGAACATATAACATGTAGATGATTAGACACATATATAAATTTTTTTCAATTCGATCGGAAGTGTGGCCAATCCAACAAATATATGTTTGTCAGTATATCTATATATATTCCATATATACAAAAAAATATTTTATATATTCAGTAATTTATTTTTATTTTTACATGGGTCATTTTAAGAATATATGTTCTTCTGAACAAATTCCAAATTTTAATATCTCAGTAAGAAAAAAAAAATCATATGTATATATTTAATAGTAATGCTTGGACTGACCCGAATACATGCAGCAACGTAAAATAAATACAACAATTCATGCTTTTATTTGATTGGTTTGGCCTTGAAATCTTGTCTCTCTCTTGGTCATATCTCATGCACGCGCGAAGCCAGACGGCCATGCAAGGAAACAGCTGACCAAGGAATTGAAAGAATATCAAATCACCGCATAATTGGGTGGAAATTACTGCGGAGATAACACTCGGACCACATATGCTATTGCTTGCAAACTTTTTTCTTAGAAAATAACTAAAATCAAAGTGTTAGGTGACTTTGACAATTGCTTATATTCCAAAACAACTGAATTTAATTGTTGTTTGTTAATTAATTTATTTTTATGATATGGGAAAACTAAAGAAAAATTTCTGGTATTTTTAGTCAACATAGCAATATCTTGGAAATTCGGTTTGGGTTAATTATTGCTCAACGTTAAATATATAATTAAATTTGGCTTTCTTTTTGTATACGTCTCTCCGGCATTAGAGGGATATATCGACTTTTTTGCATTGTTTGGCCATGTGAGGGGTCTTTTCGTTTTTGACTTGTAATATTTCTACTAACTTTTTTCATTTATAGTTTTAGTTTCTTCTTTTGGGTGTTAGGTTTAACTTTATAGCTTTATCTGTTTTTCAATCACTTATAGCAACGAAACGATATCATCTAGGATCTGACAAATTAACATCCATATAATTTGGTATACAATGTATATGACCTGCTGATCATTATAAAACCACTACACGATGAAATGTTTTGTTTGACATTTTTTTTTTCTCACTTTCCAAATCCATTCGAATTTGTCAAAAAGATGGTCACCCTCTTCCTTAATTCCTCAAGCTTTTCCTCTTCTTCTTCTTCAAAAAGGTAAACAACTGAAAGAGACTTTTGAAATCTCAAGGCATGTTTATGTGTTTCCTAGTTTCTTCTAGCCGACCCATACCTCTCCAGCTGGTTTCTAGTTTCATACATATATATATATATATATATATATATATCATTCTTTAGTAATTAATATATTCTTTGTCAATTAATTGTTTATAGTTGAATTTCACTTTTTCCAAATGGTGTTAATAAATAATTTTGACAAATACATTGTCACTTTACACTGTCGTATCCAAGAAAATACCCAAAAGATTATTCTAGCAAATGACATAGAAAAGATAAAATTCCAATTACAAAGATCGATCTAGAGAGTTTGTCAAAACACTCTTCTAAGAACACTAAAAGTCTTAATATTTGATTAGAATATAAAATTAATAGAGGAGTACTGAATCTATAAAAGTTAATTTGTCATTGTCTAGCTATTTCATTTTATTTTTTAATGCACGAAACCATAAAGAATTAAGAGAATTATGGAATAAAAATCGGAGGCAGAGGTTGACAAAATGAAGTAAATTAAAAATGGAGATTATATTATTCTGATGATCTTGGGAATGAACAATGATTGAAGAAAGGGCTCCCACCATCTTGACTTTTTCAATATGTAGGCAATGAATTAGGTAGCAAGTTTGAATACTTGAACATATATGTTGCCTATTCTTTGATTGATTCGATGCTTTCGTTGGCAATTTCTGTATTCTTTAATTAGGTCTCCAGCTCTTGAAACATGCTATCTCATCAAATTTACTTAATTAATTAGCTTACAATTTAGTCGTTTAGCTAGATGTTATAATCAATCTTCTCCAATATTCTATTTGGTCAATTTAGTCCTGTATATCTAATGCAAGATTCGATTGTCTTCTGAACATATTGGACTTTCAATGGAGCCATTTCCTCGCAAATAATTATTTGTATTCCAGACATTTGAATTTTTAATTTTTTCAAAAGCTTAAATTAATGGGAGGTAGGTTTCATTTTTTTTATGCATTTTTTTTAATACTCTTTTTCACATGTAGGTCCGAAATTTTTTAGGCCCATTTATTTAAGTCTTTATATGTGTTTTTAATTTTTTTTTAGTAGAATTGTTGAGTTTGAAACTCAATACCTCAAGTCTTTAGGCTATGATATTAAGGTTATATTTGGCATGGCTTCTGGAAAGCCAAAAACAGCTTTTAGAGTTTAAAAACTGTTTCTGAAAGTGTTTGAATAATTTTTTAAAAGTGCTTCTGATCTCCAAAAATCCTTGTAATCAAAACCAGTAAAAACTAACTTTTCCAAAAAACACTTTTAGAAAAACATAAGAGAAGCAAAAAATAAAACTATGCCAAACAGAACTTTAGTATCAGAGAAGAAAATGATTGGATATAGTTGAATTATCATTTTTTTCAAAAATATAAATTATTAAGAAATGATTCATCATTTTTTAATATATATTTTTTATTAACACTCCCTCTCCATATGTATTTCTGTTGAATTTTTACATGTATTTTTAATTTTTGAATAAATTTAAAAAGTTTAAAGATTTGTGGCTATGATATATACCAAATTCAATTAACACGTCTTCCAAAAATTTTAGCCAAAAGTGAATTATCGTTTTTGTTTTCTCTACTAGATATGAATATTTTAAAAATAAAAATTATAATTAACAAAAAGAAAAGATGAAAAAGATAAGCATTTTGGTTTTTTCTTTGTAAAAAAAAAAAAAAAAAAAAAAAAAAAAANAAAAACCCACATGTAAAAGATGCCCCAAAAACCTCAATCCCAAAACATGTCATTAAACTATAACATTAATTTTTTTCATCTACGGAAGTTGGTATACCAAGACTTTTCTCTCTCAAACTTTATATGCCCTTTCATACGTTATTGCAATTCTTTAGACAAATTGCTCAACGATCATATTCAAAGCCCAAAAAAGTAATCATCCAGAAAGAAAAAAACCGCTTTCTGGACCACAATTGGTTTCCACTTTCCAATTCCAAAGAATATATAGGTTTTGCTGAATGAAGAAACTAATCAGTAAGAGTTTGGCGAGTTGGCACCGACCAATTAACCTTTGAGGAGAGACCCTTGTGTTTTTAGGTCTGCCCCTGCGTAGGGGTCAGTCAAAAATAACAGCTATAGCATTGTTTTTATTTCATATAAAAATGACGATGTGCGTAATATTATATAATTATCTGTTATACAGAAAAAAATTACCAGTCAACACCAGATGATAAGTACGAATAAGACTCTTGTTCTTTATATTAAGTTTTATAAATATTTAAATAATAATGTGTTACTATTTGACTTCTATGAACTACCATATAACAATTGTATAAGCAAATATGCAAAGAAATATAATCTATGTGTGTATTTAAATACGCCTATTTACTATAATATACCATAGCATCATGCATACGCTTTTTCATATATATTTTCAAGGGAATTTTTAATTTTAGATCAAAGAAGAATGGCAAATGCTGCCGTTTACCCAGTTTTCGGGTACGGTAGTGGTTGGGTAAAGCCCAACAATTAAAGGTCTGAAGCCCAATTATCAGTTTGGGCGTTGAGCCCAAGCAAATTCTCAAAAACGAAGAAAAGCGCGCCCAAATCCCAGTTATCGAGATAGGGCACGCTCCGGCGATCCTTCTTCGGTTCCATGGCGGCCGATGGCTGTGAAGGCTTCTCTTTCTTCTTCACTCCTGCGCAAATCTCCGAAACCAAGAAAGCGCTTCCGATTATTGAGCTACGGCACGCTTCGGCGTCGCATTTGGTGACCCTTCTTCTTTCCTTGGCCGCCGGTGGCTTTGGCTTCTCTTTCTTCTCCAACTCCGTTTATCCTATCAAACTCTACAACAGAAGCAACAGAATACGGCGTCGTTTATGCCGCCGGCGTGATCTACGGTTTCTTTAATATTTTATTTTCTTTTATTATCATCATCATCATCATCTTATGGCTTTAATTCTTTGATTGAGATACAACAAAACAACTTGTTGAACTAATCCCGAAGAATTGTTTGTGATTTATAACCTTGATATGTGATAATATCGTTGGAAAAAAGCCCTAGAGAGATAAGCAAGTCATAAAATGTGATTGGGATTCTAATAGTGATTTATTGCCTTAACATGACTGCTGCAGCAACCTTCAATAGCTTAGGTGAGATATGTTAGTTTAGATGACCTTGTAATATCTTGTCAATGGAAAAAAGAACATAATTACTTTCTGCTTGGCAATTTATCAGGTTACATGGTTTGAGTTCCAATATTAATTTGGTGGGCATCCTCGTCAAATGACTGTATCATATGACTTGTAAGATTATGACTTGTAATTAAGCATCTTCTTGAGCATTAACTCTTACCTAGAGGATATATCATGCTTGGCATTCAAGGATTGGTGGGTATAATGGGGATGAGAATGATGAGGGGATGTCCTTCTAATTAAGTTACATTATGTTGGTGGTGAGGTATGCACTGTATGACCATTCTTTTTTCTCCCTTTAAACAACCTATTTATGATGGCATGTAAGTGACATTGAGTTGCAATATGCTGATGGAGTGTTATGCGTTGCACTTTTTTGTGTTTCTCTCTTTAATCAACCTTTTTTTTTCTTACTTTAGTTAACATTATGATTATTTAGGAAATATTCCTTTTAATTTTGTTTTTTGTTGTTTTTGTTTCCATTGCAATGCAAAGTGCAAAATTTAAACTAATTATGTTGGATTGCATATATGTAAATTATATTGTTTCAGGTTTTACTAAACTTGTTATTTTTATCATTAATAAGCAGTGGAAGATCATTGGATTAAATTGCTTTCCTTAGAATAGGTTTTGATTTCTTGTTTAGGTATTCTCATGTTGAAAAGGATCACGTTGTCAAGCCTTTGGGGCAGTTGATTCGAAGTAGTGCCCACCTTCATGCAGTATGGGTGGTGGAAACCTTGCTAATGATGCCTTGTGATATACCTACTCTTGTGGGAGCAGTATTATTTTTGCTTCTTATTATAGGTGATATTTATTTGAATGTTAGTTTTCATTGCATTCATTATACTTTTTGAGACTATAAGTTATGGCTTTTTTAGATTCAATTTTCATTATGTTTAAGGTTTAATATTGGTTGTGCTGTTTATTTTTTCGTTTGACAAGTTACTTCTACTATATTAATTATTTTTACACCCTTGCTGTTTTATTATTGTTATCAGTATAATCTTCAGGCACTGGAAGTTTTCTTGTTCATATCTAATTATGCCTCTCTACTTTTTTCAGATGATAGGGATAAAGGAAGCAATCAAATGAAGTGCGTTCCTTGCATGGCCTCATAGAAAGCTGGTCAAGTTGGTGGGCTAAGTTTGAGGGAAATTGGAGGAGGTTAGACACAGCACCATCCTGCACCATCTATTCTTGCAGCATGGTATGCATTGCAAAAGCATCATCTTCCATGGTTCAGGCAATGCTATATACCATGAAGCAGGGGACATCGCAATGCTGTTTTTCTTGGTATGTTATCATTTACTAGATTTTTACAGTTGATGGATAGCATGCCATGCAGAAATTGAGTTTTTGCAATATTCTACTTATAATTGTCTCTGGTTCATAGAGCACCATAGGCCTTGCTAATTTGGTTTTTGAGGGCTAAAAGGAAAAGATTGTGTTCTTTTAGACTCTTTTTTGTACTAGGTTTTCCATTATAAGAATTGCTAGTTCACTGATCTATGTGCATGTCATTTAAGAATGTGCATAATGCATGTAGCTTTAAATGAACCTTGCATGGAAAATTGAACTTGCTGTACTCATTTTTACCATGATCGGAAATCCACAAGTACATGGCTGTTGATCAAAAACTGAACTTGCTTTATGATTGTTCTCAACTTGCTTTATGGTTATTTTTTTCCTGAGTATGTCTCTGTTTAATCGTTTTATCAAAAGAAAAGATGAAGAAGAAAGAGTACAAGTTCTGTTTATTAATTTTGTTGCGACAAACCATCTTTTATTGGTATTAGTCATTTTAGTCATATTATTGTTTTATAAGCTTTGGTACATCTTTTCTTACAATTATTTTGAGTTAGTGTATGGATATTTTTAGTTGCCCTAATTAGTCATCGTTCACTCACATTAGTGATTTATAGCTTTGGTATATATTTTTTACAATTGTTTTGAGGCTTTAGTGTATGGCTATTCTTATTTTTCCTAGTATATATTTTCTTACGCACCTTTTATATGTTTTGACCAAACGCTTTTCATGTGATTCTAGATATGGGAAGGCAAACCAAATTGGAAGCATGATATTTGAAGTTGTTAGATGAAGTATTCAAAATTCATTCACCTACTAGAAAATTAAGATTTGGGTTTATTTATGCATTGAAACATCTAATTTTTTAGGGCGGCAATATGTAAATCGTACTGAAACTGGATTACTTGTTATCTTTTTTTTTTTTCTCTCTCTCTCTTGGGGGTGAATCTAGTTATCTTTGCTTTGATTCTTTTACCTGGCAATTGGCAAAGTGTATTGCCCTTACATTGTAGGGCTCTCTGAGGGCCCTTAAATATTGTAACAAGGCGGGATGATGAGGCCTTTTGGGCTTGTTAGAAGCAAAATGTTAGGCCCAATGGTAAATGTATACGAGGCTCAATAGGCCCAAACAAACTATGAGACCGCAGGCCCGAAATAAAATTAGTAATATTTGCCATGTATGCCATGCTCACGATACGTTACTACCTAATAGTCTGAAAAATGAAGTAAGTTATTAAGAGCATCTCCAATAGTTTAAAAAAAAGAGCATCTATACTGGTAAATGCCATTTGACATTACCATTTTTAAAATTTGGCATTACATAATCTCTTCAATTGTAAATGCCAATACTATGCCAAGTTTTAGCATTGTGCTTGAACATGCATAAACCCTATAATTGTAGTGTGAAATTATTTAAAATTAAGATATAAATTACTAAAAGGTTAAGAAAATAAGGATTAAATAACCTTTACAAATATAGGTAAAAAAAAAGAAAAAAAAGAAACCTTAGTGTAGAAAAACAAAAAGTTGGAAAAAAATAAAAGGAAATAACATAGCCTCCAAACAAAAAATAATAATGATTCAAAGATGAAATTTTACAAGCAATTTTTTTTAATTATTAATACAATTCTAATAAAAACTGGGATAGTCTTCTCGTCACTATCCTCTGTTTTTGACTTTTGATTACGGAAATTCTACTCAATCATATGCATTGGTCCTTGAAAGGTAAAAAGAGTCTGGAATTTAAACCCAATTTTCAGGATGAACATAAGCCCAACAAATTTGGAGTGCTCAAACATAAATTCATTTCTTCTGCAAATAGAATTTTATTCCATATGTTCAAACAGGATTGCATAACTGAGGAAAGTACAGGATAGAAATACGAGAGTTTGTAACATTTGTCTCTTGAAAAAATCAATTTTCGCATTAATGCCAATGAAAACAATCAAAGCAAAATCTTCACCTCCACAATTCCATGGATCCTGTAAAAAATTTAATCCACTGTTACAGGAATAAATCATCAAAAGTTAATAACCATCCAAACAAAAGCAAAAGAAAAAATTGAAATAACAGTGTTCAGCACCAGAATATGAAAAGATATACTTGCGATGCAGTACATCATACTAAAATTGAGGATGAAAGCCTCAAAACATCAATATGCATGTGTATGCAAACTAGTTCAAATCTCTAACCTTCAAAACTTCAGATACCATCAATTTTTATTGTTATATTTGTCAATATGTTAATAAATTCAGACACCTCCATCCATATAACACGCCGCATGCAATCCCTCTTTCTTCCGTCCTGCTATAATGCTATGAGCAACATCATTTTTTTCCTATAGATCTGTTACACTTGAATTGCATGATTTGCATCTATGGTGAACCCTATTTTCATGACCAATTCCTATTCACTGGCATATTGAACCAAAGAAGTCATGTTTCATTCTTGATTAAAAAACAAACAAACAAACTCCTTAATACATCTCTGCTTATTCGTTTGATTGCAACAATATAAAAGAAAATTAGCAATTTCATAAGAAAATATAACATTTTACGTCTTCCACCAATCTATTGTATGCTCCAAAGATAATAGTCTTTCATTGCACTCTCTAAGAGTATAAAAGTAGCAAGTTCCACAGAAACATTGTAGACAACAATATTAAATCTCAACAAGTAATATACAAAATCTAATACTGAATCTCAGCAAGGCACATTATTGTGATTAACTTAGCGAACTACAATTCCTTGATAATTTATAAAAAATGGCGATAAAACATGTCGTTGACAATGTTAAACCTGAAAATTATTATATAAATATTCATTCTGTAAGCCTAAAGAATTGGTACTATAAAAAAAAACCTGTCAAACCTCAAGATTAACGAGTCACTAAAACAAGCAGTAGCTTCTTCTACCTATGTCTTTCCATAAATCTAAATTTATCCTTATTCTTCTTCTGCATGCTACCTAAATACATAATATAGGTACATTATATTAGTATATATCTTCAAAATTAATCAAAAACCATTTAATTGATTCATTAGAAATTCAATGAAAATAATTATTCCTAGAGGATGCTCCTAATTCCTAATCCTCAAAAGGAAGAATGGCTGAGAAAGTGAGAAAGATCTTTCCATAGATCCCCATTTTCCAACAGCTGTGAAAGAGCACTATTTATAAAAGCAACCAACAAGTATGACCTAGATTGTATTCGTAGGTTTCCCCACAGTTTTTGACACCAATTATCCACGCATGCAATATAACAATATGACTTAATATTCTCCAAAAATATCAACAAACCATTCATATAGTACCGTAGCCTTACCACACGAACAGATACTAAGTGATTAAACACACACACACACACAAAAATATTTATAGCAAATATAATTCATTGGGAACAAATTTAAAGCAATATGTTTACGAAAATCAAAGAAAAACATGCTCAAGTACAACCATAAACATACTACTAACCAAAAATCCACGTACAATAACCTCTAATTGAGAGAATGAATCCCAAATTCGCATAAAGCAACAAGACCCAAGAGAAGTTCCCGCGAATGAACACTAGATATTCATACGGAACCCTAATCAGAAAGAATGAACCCCATAAAGTCATCCAAATTTTAGCTAAATAACCTTCTATTAACTATAACCACAAAATCTTAAACATTAACGCCAATTGAATATCCAAAATCGTAAAAAAAAAAAAAAAAAAAAAAAAAAAAAAAAAAAAAAAACCTAAATTATTGAAAACCCCAATATGCCGCTAAACCAATACACAAACAACATTTCCTAAATTTGAACAATCCAAGCATAGATCAATGAAAAACCACAAACCATTAACAATATGCATTCAATCACATATAGAATTCGATGAGACTGACCCATTATTGTTGGCTAAGCATTGGCAGTGTTGGGGATGATAGGAATGCCCTGCTTCTTCGCCTGCTTCAACTTGGCCTCTTCTTCACGAATGTTCTGCATCTTGAGCATCCTCTCCATAACGAGCTCGTACTCGCACTTCTCGTAGATGTGACGCTCGTTCTCGCACTTCCATGGAAGGTAGAACTCTGATTGGCGGCACTTGTTCAAAGGGATTAACAAGTGAGCGCACTGGTCTCTGTATGCCAGTGGCACTCTCGCTTCCGTCATCTCTGCCTGCGTCGCTATCATCTTCTTCGACGATCCCTCCACTTCCATGGCTGTCCCTCTCTCTCTGAGCTTGTTCTTTTGCTTTCGATCCTCTGCTTCTCGCTCTCTCTCTCTCCCCGAGTCTCTGCCTTTTTTTCTTCTTTAATTGGGTTCAATGTCTTTTTCAAAAAATAAAACAAACAAATAAATAAATAAATTGGGTTCAATGTTGTTTCTGATTTCTTATACGACGCGCAGCTATGGATGAGGGAAAAAAATAAAAAAAATAAAAAAATGAAAATCTAAAATCCGTTCTAAAAAATTCGATTGAATTCGTGAATTTTATTTTGGATTAGAGTTGTGCTTTAAATTTTTAGATTAGATTCCTATTGGATTATTGTAGAACTGACTGACGTCCAGTTCAATTAGCTAATCGATATAATTTTATAATTTATTTTTTTATTTAATTTGTTATAAATTTTATAATATAATATATTATATTTGGTTATTATTTATCATATTATATATTTTATAAATATTATAACATTATTTATTATGTTTATTTAGTTATTAAATATAATTGAAAAAAAGTATGAACTAAATTTCGGAATTATCAAAAAATACCTATAGAGCTAGATATTAGACTTTAAATTTAAAATATTAATCTAGACCAGTTCAATTTATATTTTTTTTCCAGCTCGAAAAAATTTCAATCCAAATTTGTTTGCACCTGAATTTTAAAATTGAACTGAATCAGACAATCACAATTTACACTCCTATACATAACATGTAATTCTTTTCTTTTTAGTTTCATTTGTAAGTTGTAATGTCCCTTAATTTTCATCATTTTACACTTTGTCCTTTTTTTTTGGCCATTAACATTTTCAAGACTCTTTATTATCCCATATATTTTAAAAGAAAATTACTCGGATAATTAAACTATGCTGTGTGTTATAAATTGGTACTTAATTTTTTTATTTAGTATTTAAAAATTTACTAAAATATTTCATTGTTAATATATGTGGCTATTTTTTTTTTCTGAACTCTAAACTCTAAACCCTAAATTGGTAATTATTTTTTTTAATTTAGTATTTAAAAATTTATTAAAATATTTCACTGTTAATATATGTGCCTATTTTTTTTTTCTGCTTTTTCACATGTGATGTACGTAATGAATAGTTTTATGGGCTAATTTTGTCAATTTCACACTCTAATATCTTTAAATTTTCAATCTTCATGAATTAATTCCAAAAAAAATGAAAAATTTGATTAACTTGTAAAAAGTGATATTTTTAAACTTATGTTATAATTTGCTATTTTTGAAAATAATATAAAATTGCATGAGTATTTTGAAAAAATACATAGAAATACATGCTTCAAAGGGGCCAAAACCCCTGTGGTCTGTGTGTATGATTCTTTGAATTTGGTTTATAATTTTAGTTGTTATTATACCAAATTGACTTTTAGGCTTTGTTGGAGATAAAAATACAAAGCTAATGGGATAAATTTGGCTAGAAAATGTGGCTGAAATAGTGAAATTCTTAAAGATTCAGACGAATGGGTCACGCAGCCCACTAAAATTATAATCCTAACTCAAAGAACTATACAAAAGTGTATGCCCATTGAAGCATATTTGTATGTATTTTTCCAAAATTTATCATGGTTTTTCTACCATTTACAAATACATAGCAAATTCTAACAAAATTTTAATTTTAAAATATCACTTTTTACAGATTAATTAAATTTTCTATTTTTTATTTCCATAAAGGTTGAAGAGTGGAAAGATTAGAGAGTGAAAATAACAAAATTAAAATCTGGAATTGTTCATCATGTGCATTGCACGTGAAGATAACATATATTTTAGATGGAAATGAGTATAAAAACTATCGGTGCAACGTTTTAGTGAATTTAAGTACTAAATTGCCAAAAAAAATTAAATATTTATTTGTAACACATGACATAATTCAAATACTCTGAATGTAATTTTCTTTTATTTAAAAATCAGCTGTTAAAAACATATTCTAACTTATTTTTTATTTTGAATATTACAAATAAATGGTGAATTTGATTTTTTAAATGTGGGGAACTAAATTTACTTTTTTTAATTGGATATTATATTAATTTAATTTAACATTGAACACATTTTCAAACTACTATTATATTTTAATTATTAATTTTATGGCTTCTATCCGTTGGAAACTCTTTAATTATTAATAATTGAGAGGGAATTAAACAAAAAGGAATAAATAAACAAAGCAATAAATATTTTTAGAAAAAATAAAGAGCATGATGCAGATAGAATTTTTGGAGGACCTTCTAAAGTTCCACTCCTTGTGTTTAAAGATGTTATTTATCATATAAGATAATGCTCTTTATTTTATAGAACATAATTTTCAATATAAAAAATATTTTAAAAAATTTTGAAAAATAAAAATATTTATTTTTATCCAACACTAATAGCATTCTATATATCTACTCCTTTTCATTTTTTACGCAACACCAATATCACCTTATATGATTCAAGTTTTTCCTTCTTTTTCCTCCAACAGCAAAACTGGCATTTACATAAAAAAGAAAATGAAATGTGAAAATATGCAATTAATAAAATATATTATAATGGTTCATAAAAAAATTATATAATGTTAGATTTTTTTATATAACGAGTGAGTTTAACTAAAAAGACAAAACTTATAAAAAGTCTACTGAACATGCTCTAAATTTCATAAATGGTAGTATTATGTTCCTAATATTTTAGAGGCATTTTATTTGTTTGTGAGTGGCTCATGCTTATTTATCTTTCTATATATTATAAAATTTCTAGGCCAACTTTTACATTCGAAGTTTGTTCTATATATTAGTATCTTTTCAAAAATCATTTCACTATTAAAATCATATAACTCAGAAAATTAATTAGTGATTAATTACATTTTGGTATTTTTGATTTGTATAATTTTGTGATTTAGACCTTTAATTTTTAAAAATAATAATTTAGAATTTGAATTTTTAAATTTATTGCATATTGGTAGAATTTTCAATTTTGCGCAAACAAATGGGTAACAATTCTACTTTTCAAATTAGAGGGGTACAAAAAAACTGATCAACCGATGAAATTGACCGATCCAATCCAATTCAACTTGTTTGGATTGGTTATTTTAGTGTAGTTGGATTGGATCGGTTTTGAAAATTCAAAATCGATAGTCGATTCGGTTCGGTTTTTTACGTTAAAAACTGATAAAACTAATCCAAACCGAACTGATTACTTTATAATTTTTTTTTGTAACAAACTAATGGATTACTAGATAATAGTTCTGCGATTATTTTACAAAGAATATGATAATTAGTTTAATATTACTAGTATGCAGACTTTGTTGTATTAGCTTAAATTTGGAGTTGGATTACTGGATTATTGTATCAGTATAGTAATTTTATTTTGTTTTGTTTTAGTTTAATATGTTTATTTGTTTTGTTATTTTTTTAATCATTTATGTGTTAGGTTTTGAAAAAAAGTGTAATTTTTAAACAAAGTTTAAGCCTAACAATTTTTTGGCACAAAAAATAGTTCAAATGTCAAATATTCAAAATAAAAAGTTCAAAAATTAAATTTTAAAAAGTCTAAAAAATTAAATAAAAATTAAAATCAAACCAATTAACCAAATCGATCCAATCCAATTACTAATTGGATTGAATTGGATTTGATGTATAGATCAGATTGGATTAAAAAAAATAAATCGATTACTAATTAGATTGGTTATTTTCTTAATAGATCGGTTTCGAAAGCATGAATACCCATATTTCAAACATTGCATTTTGATATCTTATCAACATGTATAATTTTATATTTTAAATAATGTGAAAAAATTATAGAAATTTTTGTAATAGTTTTAAAATTTTGCACTTTAATATCTTTTATTTTTTCAAACATTGCATTCTGATACCTCATGCTGAACTTACATGGAATGACCATTAACTTTCCATTAGTTAAAAACCAATCATGGTCCAATTTACAATAAATCAAAAATTAAGAGCTCAATGTGATGAGTTTTAAAATTGATGGTTGAAATTGCAACATTTCCAAACTATAGAGTACTAAAATGTAATAAACTCCAATAGTATTCAATTTTTTTCATCTACTCGTTGATAATCACAGTTTGCATAAAATTAGGAGAGATTGAAATCAATAGGAATATATAGTATTGAAGTTTCCCAGTTATTGATGTGCCAATATTGACTATAAGTCCATAATAAGTTTTTTGATACAAATTTTCTGAATGTGTAGGATTCTAGTTTTAATGCATGAAATTAAGACGGAAGAGTGATATGTCACAAATTGTATGTTATATAATTAAATTAAAGCATAAATAATAACCGCAACAACAATATTAGAAAATCTTCACCAATTTAGAAAAAAAGCATGTGACAAAACGATGCTCATTGTTGAACTTTCAACTTTAAACATGTTTTGCAGTATTTTAACAGCATTGAAACAAAAATAGTTTCAAATTTATATAGTTGTAGATAATTAATTAGCATTTGATGTGTGAAGATGAAAGAAACAAATGTTACTATCATTAAACCAACAAAATGATGATTTGTGAAGGAATAATGATAAATAGAATATATATTAAATAATTTTCCTATAACAATCACTAACTAATAACATCCTAACTTTATTAGATCAATTAAACTAATGAAAGTACATTCACATTTTGGAAATGACTTGTGAATACTGAATAAAATTGATCAAGTTGTCAATAAAAGCTCTTTCTTTCACTTGTTTTTTTTTTTTTTGATCAATAGGGAAATATTATTAAGAAAGCAAATCAACAGAAAGAATATTAAGGTTGGTTTATAACTTCCCAACTAGATAGAAGCAAACTTCTAAGACCTTTTCTGGCAATCCAATCAGTAGCCATATTGATTTTTCTAGAAATTAAAAAAGAGAAAGCTATTTCTTTCACTTGTTGAACTGCAATCTAATACAACTATTTTTATAAATTCGAACATGTAAAAGGAACAAAATTATATACTTTAATATGTTTGATTCCAAGGCGAAAGAAAGATATTGGTATAGTATTCAAATGCCTTCGAGGGCAAGAAACAACTAGCAGTAAAATCGAACACAGCAGTTTGGTGATCATGAATATTATATTGAATGCAAATGCAATTATCTTTGCATCTTGGAAAATCTCCAGCAAATACAGAGAAACTGCTACAATCCAAACCTACAAACAGCAGCTTTCTATCTGAACCCATTTCTTCTCTTTTGCAATTGATAATGGAAATGCAATCTCTGTCTTCTCCTTCAAACAGTAATCGAAGGCTAGAGCTCTACCGTCGTTTTCGACTATACAGATTTACCTCCATATGAAACAAAATCTACGCAATCAAAACTTGTTGTGTTAACCCAGAGCGAATAATCACCTTTCATGTAAATCTCTGCTCGAAACTCATAGACGTGTACCATTGAAGGGCAATCAAGGCATAAAGGAAAAAACACTCTAAATTTGTGGTTGTCTATGTTACAAGTATAAGATTTAGACAATTCGGTCATCTGAAAGTCCAAAGTATTAAGCGCCATTGGATAATATGGCAAACAATTATGTTTTAAAAAAATCAAGAAAAATAAAATTCAAATAAAAATCTACGTGTCTGATGCCATAGTATGGGCACCTATATATAAATACATAACAAGGACTCAAAATGATTATAATTTTGATTTAGAAAATATTATTTATTTGGTGATTATAGGAAAAAAGAAGAAGAAAAAAAGACACTGATGATTCTTCGTGAATAAATTACCAAAAAGAGAAGTGATTCCTTCATTATCATTCTCCAACGGCTTTAATTTTCTTTTGATTTTTTAGTGAACTTTTTTGTACGTATATGTAACCAATTAAATTACAAGGGTTAATAAGTGTCCTAATAGGAAAATGATTGTTTGTCCATAGAGTTTACAACTTGTCACTGCTAGTAAACCCATTACTAATTTAATACATGAATGGATAAACATTAAACGAATAATAAAAAAATATGGAAAAACAATTACTTAATAAAAAGCCACAAATAATTTTAAAATATAAAAGTATAGTTTTATTTTTATATTTTTAAATTATAAAAATAAAACGATAAAAAATCGTCATTGTATACAAATAATAAAAAAGAAATTTTATGTTTACAAATAAATATATAATTATCTGTTCATAAACAAACTGGGAAAAAAATTGAATCAATAAGAAAAGAATATGAAGAAATAATTATTTGACAAGAAAGTGTAAAAAAAAATCCATATAAAATAATTTAAAAATAAATTTTACTAAAAATAAAAAAGATTAAAATTTGTTATTTTGAAAGAATACAATATTTAAATTTTAGAAATTGTATATTGTAAAACTTAAATTTATAAACTTCTTGTTATAAAATAAAGTTAAAATAATATACTTTAGAAATAATAGTCAAGTTTTAAATCTTGACATTAAATTATTTACGCCCAAATTTTAATCTTTTAAACTTGGATTAGATTTTACTATTTTAGGTCAGGATTTAACTTCTAACATACATATATATGTAAAATATATATATATATAAACAAATTTATTATGGTATTTCAAGTGCATGGCTTAAAGAAATTAAATTAGATAATAAGGAAAAAAAAAACGAAAACTATCTATATATACTCCGCACATTTTCAAAATTAACCAAGACTTTTAATAAATATTTATCTAATATTTTCTCAAATTATTCTAAAAAGGTTAAACATATTAACTTTAATTAGTGAAATAAAAAACAAATGCTACGGTATCACAGCACTAATCTTTATAATTTTCAACAAATAATTATCTTGTTTTATAAGAAAAATTAAAAAGAAACTTCTACAAAACTGTTTTCCTTCTTAAAAGCAAAATACCAGAAGACATGGTTTGATAGCTCAACAACAACAATACACATAAGTTGGTACTGGAAACACTTGTTGCGGTGGAGAAGAATGCTTACTTCCCTAAAAGCCTAAATTTTGATGTTGAAGTATTCCGGATCAAAATGATGTAAACGTACGTAACCATCTTCACCTCCACTTGAGAAACTGATCATAAAAAAAATACATATAAAAGAATTAGAAAAGTAACATAAAAATAAATAACAGAAAACTCTGAGACAAATGTTTAAACAAATCTTTAAACCATATTAGAAATTGCTTCAAAGTTAAATGAACTGAACAAAAAACATGAAGACACCAAATACACCTAGACGAGTAAGTGTGACAAAAGATTAGACCCAGATTGTCAACCAATGCCCATAGAAGTCTTAACTGTTTCCAAGACATAATCAAAGCAGCAAACATTCAAAATTGCTAACTTTATTTTAAGACACTCATCCCGATGTTAGTCCTATTGAATTATGAATCAACTATTCAAGGAATCTCTGCTCACCAGCAGTTCAAGAATTTGCACTAATGATATAGAAAAATACCTTTTACCATCTGGATTGAGAGCCAAAGCATTTATTGGTCCAAAATGGCCTTTCACACCTCCAATCTCTTCTTGAAGAATCTAAGCATATGAAATTGTAAGAGCATCAAGGTTATGGAACACTGAACAAAACAGGCTTTCTAAATCTACAAAAGAGTGTTGATGGAAAAATACCTTGTCAAAGAATTTAGCTTCAAATTTCCCAGCGCGGTGATCAGTTTTTGTAACATCCAATGCATCTTGACCACCTCCAAGAACCACCTAGAAAGCAAAAAAGGCATATGATAAGAAAATGACCAAAGCACATGCATGAAAAGATACAAAAGAACACAACATAAATAGCTGGTGACCATCTAGCAGCTATAGTCCACTTATCAACTTCATTGCCCATACTATACAATATACAAAAAATGAAATCAAGCCTTTAGCTCCCTGTAGATTCCTCAAATTTCATAGTAACTCTTCTAAGCACATCTGTCAACTAGTAAAACATGTGCATAGGAGTAATGCAAATAAATTTCAAGTCGTCAAAAGGATTGCAAAAAAGGTTATCCACCTTCATGTCTCCTATCCAAAGATAACATAACATCCTAAGAGTACAAATAATAATATCCCAAGGGAGCAATTTGATATAAATAAACATTTACTGGATAAGTAAAGATATTCACAGGATATGCCCAAAAGTCAAGGAATTGGCAAACAGTGCATGCACATATCTATGTTTGTAAGTGTGAACCATATAACTTCATAAGCCCATCCCCTAAAAATACACTCTTCGTATTATTGTATATTTTCTTACAACTTAACGTGCTTTAAAAAAAAAGAGGGGAAACAAACACCAAATAGATTCAAAATTTCTTAGCATATACATGTTATAACTAATAACTTAAATGCACATTCACCCGCATATGCAATTACTTCTCAAATAAGGCGTGTACATAAAATATGAAACTTAACGCAAGTACAATGGAAATTAGAAAACAAAGCAAGCTTAATCTTTTTTGTTTTGTAGAACATCCGGAATACATACATGTTCAAGAAGTGGAGACATTGCAACTGCATTGACCGGACGCTCAGTCCTATAAGTCTTGATAAGAGTCAAGGTTCTTATATCCCAAAGCTGCAACAAAACGAAAGTACATAGATAATCCGACTACAAATCACAATTGAAATATAAAGGAAAAAAGAAAGTATTTGGGACAAGCAGCACCTTTGCAGATTTATCAAGGGAACCAGTGAGGAAATGCGAACCATCAGCAGACTTTGTAAGTGATGTAATGGTTTTTTTGTGCCCAACATCCTTTGCTGACTCTTTAAGCAATTTTCCTGTCTGCAAAATTTCAGAGACTCACAATAAGAACCATTTCACAGACCCAAAAAAAAAATTTCGCAAACCCAACAAAAAACTAAATTAGAGTAATAAAGACGCAGTGACCTCAGAATCCCAGATACGAACGACAGCATCTTCTCCAGCACTGATTATGGTCTGGTTAAGGGGACCCCAAACAGCCCTGTTTATTCTTCCCTGAGGACCTTTCAGTACCAGAACCGACTCACCAATCTCTGACAAATTAAAAAAAATATACCCAATCACAAAAACCCTAAGATGATTCCATCCAAAGCTTTTTGATTTTTTTTTTTGAAATTCAATGGTATATATAGCTTACGATCTTCAAGGTCTCTAGCAATGCGCTTCACATGAATTGCAGAAGGGAGTTCTATAAATGGGTCGGTGGTGATGACAAGCAGCTTATCGCCGACTGCCAAATCGACAGCTCTCGCCGGAGAATCGAAATTGAAAGAGAAAAGTTGCTGCCCAGTTTGCACATTCCATAGCTTCGCCGTCTGATCCGCACTCCCAGTTATCAACCGCATCGAATCCTCTGAAAAATAAAAAAATAAAAACCCAAATAATCATAAATACCTTAAAAAAAAAAAGTCGAGGTTTTTAGATAAAAATCGGAAAAGGGAGAGGTTGATTTACTAGAGACGTCGCAGCACCAAACAGCACCGTTGTGGCCGCGATAGGTACCGAGTCGCTCGCCGTTATCGGCGAACCAGACGGTGGGATTGTGGTCCTTGGCACAGGAGAAAAGGAGGTCGCCATCCCTGTTATATTTGAGAAATGTCAAGGGCCTCTGGTGCCCTTTCATCAGAATCGGCCTCATGGTTTTCGAGCTTCGAACAACTCTGCCTCCTTGACCAGGCAGAGAAGCAGACACCGGAGGAGGGTTTTAGATGTCCTAGTAGAAAATCTCACGAAGAAGAAAATAGGTTTAGCGGTTTATTACACCACACCAGCTTCCCAACCCATCTCATGCTTTTTATTTTGGGTATTTAGCAAACTTACCCTTTAACTTTTGAATTTTTGCATTTTAATCTCTGAATTTCTTTTTTTGACATTTTGTCTTTAAATTTCAATTTTTTTTTTTTTTTTTTTGTAGTTTGGTCTTTTAAAAATGATTAAAAGACCAAATCATAATATTTTATTTTAAAGTTTAAATATTAAAATGTTAAAAAAAATCAAAATGTAAAACTAATAATTAAGAAAGCAAAGTGCTAAAACCCTTTTATTTTTAAACGGCCTGACACATCAAAATGACTCCCTCCCATTTTTTATTTCAACTTTGTATTTTTTTTTTTGGTTTTTGATATTCTTTTTTAACTTTGTAGAGTAAAGAATTGGTTTCACTCTTCAAATGTAAAAAATTAAACTCCCTTTTTCTTTTTATCATCAATGTTATCGTTTTAATATGTATACAATTTAGTTATACTAATTTTATGTATTTTTATAGAAAAACTAATATCAAAATAATAATAATGCTTGACTTACTAAAATATTGACTAAATTTATTTAACAAATGACATAGCAGATGATTTCACAGTATTTAATTGGTTCAATATTTTTATTTATTTAATAGTTTATTTATCCATATTTAAATTATATAAATTTGTTAACTAATAATATATTTAACACTTATCATTTTGCTTATCAAAAAAGAAAAATGTAGCAATACTGTAAAAAAAATGTTTATAAAATATAAAAATATTTATTAGAAACTAATAAGTTTATTCATAAAGAAAAATTAAAAAAAAAATAAATAAATGTTGTTGAAGGCTGAAGCAAAATAAAATTTTGACTTTTTTTAATTTTAATTTTAAAACTGTTCTCGATTGTTAATGAGGTGAAACTAGGTTTTGGAGTCCGGCCCTATTCAGTTGGATGCGCAATTTGGCCCATGTATTATACTTCTCGGCCTACAAAAATTTTGGCCTGCCTTGAATTACAAAAAGTCAAAAAAAAAAAAGAAAAAAAAGAAAAAAGCGCAAAGCCTAGTATATGTAATAGACTTTCCACAGTGCACCCACAAGAAGCCGTTAATCAAACACTAAACCTAACACTTCCGGCAACCGTATACAGCATCTAGCACAAAAAACTACGAAATCCAGCCAGCTTGTCAATAAATACAGCCTTAGAAATATATATATATATATATATATATTTTTTATTTTTTTTTTCTGAGATAGTAAATACAACCACAGAAGGTTCAAATAGGATACTAAATTCAAAAAGTCATGAATTCCAAAAAGCCTGCCATAGTCCAACTTCCACAGGTTCATGTTTCCTCAAAAGCCTACTTTAACTGGCACAACCAAGAACAAGATGGTCAATAACACATAGTTTTGCAAAAAGCAAAATTAAAAAATTAAAATTTATAGAATTACATAGGGATCAAGAAGAGAGCAAAAATTACCTTAAGGAACCAAAATTTAGTCACTAGATAAATTATCCACTTCTCCGCATGCCTCCAAAAGCTCTAGCGAGAAAAAAAAAACACACACACACACACGCACACAACATACAAAACATAAAGTTACAGGATTACAAAGTTTAAGCAGATGAGAAATCGTCTCAAAGAAAAGAAAACATTAAAACTTGGGCTAAACCACAAGACAACAACGTTCTACAATCTTATCAATAAAAAGAAGGAAAAAAAAAGTATATCTAACTTGTTAACAAATGGATTTCAAATTAGTTAAAATGGATTGTTTAATTATTTCAGAAAACTCCGCATCTTCCATGAAATTTTCAGGCTGTATTGGAGAATGGGAAGTTTGTAACCAATTTTTTGCACATATCAAACTAAATTAGGACCACACCAACTCCAATACAAATCAAGGATATGAGCCTCAGTGCTAAAGGGAGATGCTGATGATACAGTAGATGGTGGAACAGCTAACACATCCCGCGCAATCTGTGACAAAATCTTAAATCTATCGGAGTTAGATTTCCACCAAGCTAAAACACTGAAGTCAGGGTATCCCCCTGCAACCTCATTAGTCTCTGACAGGTACATATCCACCTCAGATTTGATTTCCTTGTGCACTGCCTCTTTTATATATCTTTGAAAACGAGCCATAAGCAAAGAATGTACATCACCCTCTTCTTCCATTTTAGCATCCACCCCATTCAATGGCTGACCATCGATACAAGATGTTGAGGGATGTGCAACATAGTAATCATAGAAGCACATCAATGTATCTTTTACCCTCTTCGTTATCTCTTCAGCAACAGAATCATCATATAGTTCACTAAAACACCACCTCACATATTCCAACTTAAGTCGTGGATTAAGCACAGCTGAAAGAAGATACAACATTGACATTTTTAATTGGACCCCAAAACTTGTCACATTTCTTTTTCATACTAGAAGCCATGTTGGCCAAATGAGAATCTTCACTTTGACTCCACTCTGTCAATGCGTATTGAATTGAGAAAAGTTCATGAAGGTAGAAATTGGAAGCGATATGCAAAAAATAATCACTAAACCTCACAGTTGCACCATAAATAGACTTCAAAATTCTAACAAAAACTCGAGCATTTTCCCAATCATCAATCATGGGAGGTCCATTCTTTTTGTCCTCATCCTCATCCTCCAAGAAATAATTAGCATATTCATTATCCTCTATTTTCATTCGCTCAAAAACTTTTTGCAACTTTAAAGCAGCTTCTAACATCTTGTAGGTGGTGTTCCACTTGGAAGGCACATCCAAGAGAACAACACCTTCATACTTATCCTCTCTAGATTTACGCATGCTTTAAATTTTTTTAGCCTTGAGGAACAAGATTTAATATATCTCACAGCATTATGGATACTATCTATTGAGTCATGAACATCTCTCGGTGCTTCATTCACAATCAAATTTACAATTTGAGCAGCACATTGATTGAGTAAAAAGTCACCTTCCAGAACACTCCCATTGCTATTTTTAAGCTTTTCCTTTACATAATTGATTGCTTCATCATTTGATTTGGTGTTATCAATAGTGATCGTGAAAACTTTCTTAATACCCCAACCACACAAACAATCATCAATCGGCTTACCAATTGTTTCCCTATTATGATCAGGAACTTGACGAAAGTTCAATATTCTTTTTTGCAATTTCCATTCACTGTCAATAAAATGGACTGTGTGAGACACATGTACTCCAAGCCAAGCTGACAAGTCCACATCTCCGTTGTAAGGTTGAGCCTTTGAGAATTCCTAATCAAAATTTTTTTCAATAGTTTCTTCTGGTTAGAAGAAATTCTCATCGCATCTTCAACAACTGTCAAGGAAGATGGAGGATCAAACTTTGGAACCATTGCACTCCAAAACCCTCGGAAAACTCAAAGGAAATTGGTAACTCATCTAGAACCATCACCCTTGCACATGCTTCTCTAACTGCTTCTTCACTGACCTCCCCTCCTAAAAGATTAGTAAAAACTTCACTGTGCGCATCATCCTCAACCACATCCTCTTTGAGTTGAAAGCTTACCGTCTTTTGCTTTTTAACCTTAAAATCTATATGGGTATTTTTCACATCTTTCATTCAAATGAGCCCACAAACTAGAAGTCCAACACTTCTCAGCATCACACACAAATTTTTCATCACAATAATTACACTTAAATTTAGGTTCATCAGGATCATGGGGATTGTCAGGATCAAAAGAATCAACAGAACCATCTCGATCAATTCTAATGAAGTGGTCCCTTACAATTGATAGTTGCGTAGATTCTCTTTTCTTACCCAACTCCACCAATGGAGGTGTTGAAGCAGTATCAGATGGTTTCTGAATTGAATGGATTTTAACAGGAGAATCATCTTCATCCATCTAGAACATAGAAAAATTGAACAAAGCTGCAATTACAAACAAAGCAGACCTTTTTAAAAAATATTAAAAAATAAAGTTCAATCATCTCAGTAAATTCAAAAGACAACCAGCATTAGGCACAAATTGAAAAAACAATCGGTTAATCACTAGAAAAATACAACCACAAAGCAAAATCGGACACCAATTTTCAGACTACCAAAAATGAAAACCATAAGAACAACCTCTTAATTAACACTTGTAAGCTTTTCCATTTAGTCCCACATCCACACACTTTCGAGCTCAAACTAGCAAACTTGCAGATTTTCGAAATACTAATCTTGCACTTAATAACCCTCTAAAGCGTCAATCCACAATCACCCACATACATTATAATCCTCCATCACTCTTTTTCTTTTGGCTGATGCTTCAAATCCCTCTTTGAAAGTTGGTTTTACTCTTTTTCTAATGGAAAAATCACACAACATGCAGAATGAAAAACATTTAAAAGCTTACCCTTCCTTGCTAATACAGAGGCTAGGGTTCACAATGGCGATGCAGACCCATGGCTCAAAGAGGAGGTAGAGCCGGGTCTGAGACTCTGAAGAGGGAAGAGGTCGGTCTACAGTGCCTCACAAAAATAGTGAGACTGTAAAGCGCGCGGAGTGAGGAAGTACGCGACATATTGAAAAACTTCAACAAAGTACCACAAAAATATAAATAAATAATATATTAAAAAATTTAATTAAGTTTTAAACTATTATTATTATTATTATTATTATTATTATTCCATTGAAATTATTTTAATTTTTAGTGCTTAGCTTTTAATCAAAATCAGTAAATAATGACATTTTGCATTTTTGAAAAAATAACAGAATAGACAATTATGTCAAACAGAATTTAAATTCAATTGTTACATCTCTAAAGATAGAATTTAAACTTTATTTTATTTAAAAAAATTCTCTCAAGTTGTAATAAAAACTTTATAATGGACATTTTTAATAAGCCAAAAAATAATCCGAGAATATATTTTTTTTCTAAATATATATATATATAGTATATTACTCAAAGATATATTTGGAGTTTAGAATTTCCTACAAAAACAATATAGAAATAGTAACATTATTTATTCCATTTTTTTTTTTAAATATAGTACTACAAAAAATTAACCACAATAATATTTGTAGATGCAACAAAACTAGAACCATTTTTCTTTATTTTTATTATTATAATTATAATTATTATTTTTTTCCTTTTTCTCCTCATGGTTTCTAAGTTTCAAACATACTTCATAATTTAAAATTATTTGACACTTCACGCTTAGATCAGATTCAAATTCCTACTGATTGCCATCAATTTTTTCCAACACCAGCAGCACTTTCAATCTTTCATATCGATCTTAAAAGCCAAATACTATTATCAGCAGCTAAGACAACTTAAGAACAACTTAAGAAGTTTTTTTCTCCTTATACCTTCTGGCAAAGACCATATAGACTATCATATTTAAGAAGCTAAGACCAGCTAAAAGCCAGAAAAAATAATCAAGATGGCCTTCATTCAAGTTATCTGGAATCCAACCAGCTTTCCCATCTTCTGTTGTGATGCTACTCACAATTGTCAAGATCAAAGAGCTTAGATAATTCCCCAAAGAGTTTGTCAAAAGTGACAATGCGCTGCACAAACTCCTCATGGCGTCCGGTGCTTGCTCGTAGAAGAACTCGTGCTGCCCTATAAATGTGAAAACCTCTGCTGATCCCAGCAAGACATACTGCGGAATTTGCCAAAGTATGCTTAGTGGCACAGCAACTTCAATATGGATCAGCCCGAGAGCTTTCGCGATTTGTAGGCGTTTGATCTCTACCAATGCTGCAATTGACATGCATATAACCGAAATGAAAAGGCCGATCCCCATTCGTTGCAGCTGCGAGAAGCCTCTTTCTTTGCCTGTATGTTTTCTTGCAATGGGAACAATCACTCTGTCATAGATGGGGACACAGAATATAACACTGATGAAATTGAAGAAAGACAGAGAGGCTGCAGGAATGGTGATAGAACCTATAGTTGTTTCCATCATCTTTCCTTGTTCCACAAAAAGTGTAGACATTTGGGCATAGACAGCAGAGAAAACAATCCCAGTTGCCCAAATTGGAAACATTTGGACTAAAATCTTCAGTTCTTCAACTTGTGTTACAGTGCAAACCCTCCATGGGTCGTAGAAACCCCCAGTTCCTATCTCAGCATCTGAAACCAAAGCAGCTTTATCAAGGCACCTAGTTGCAGTTACCAAGTTTGAAGTTATTACATTGACAAAGTTAAATGAATCAAAAGAAGGCCCAAAATATTTAAAAACAAAATAAAAGACACTAAACTCAATGATCATTACCTCAGTTCATCGCTATGCTCCAGTTTACGACTCCCTTCAATGGCAGAGGATGTACCTTGTGTTTCAAAGAGGAGATTACTATCCTCTGGCATAGCCATATTCCTCTTGCAGAATGATGCAACCAAAACTTGGCATATCCTTGTTAGAGGGCTTCCTCCTGATTTCTGGAATCTATAAAAGGGTGTGCCTGCAAATAAACTTGCTATAGCAAAGCCAATAAGCAATGTGGGAATTCCAAAGCCTAAGCCCCAGCCAACATTGTCTTGAATCCATACCAGTAAACTAGTTGCTATAATAGCGCCAATGTTTTGAGAAAAGTAAAACCAGTTGAAATAGGAACCCTTTTTAACCCTCTCCCTAAGATCAGTATCATCAAATTGATCTGCCCCAAATGGCCAAATACAGGGTTTGATCCCACCAGTCCCTAGTGCAATCATATAGAGTCCAAAGAAAAATACTGTATATTGTGCTGGTGTAGCTGAAGGACATGTAGAATTTGTACATTTTGAAGGCTTCAATGCTGGAATAGATGCTGAGAGTGTCAATGTGCACAATCCCTAAATCATATTGAAAATCCCAACAATAAGTGAAGAAAATAAAAGAAAAAGAAATAGATTTGAAAAAATATATATGTCTATATAAAATTTATTTATATATACTTACAATCAAATAAAATGTGGTGAAACCAGCAATAGTCCAATATCTACCCCAGTAAGTATCAGCTAAGATAGCTCCAATGAGGGGTGTAAGATAGCAAGTGCCTTGCCAAGTTGTAACGTTTCTGGCAGCAGAAACATTTCCTTGGTGTAGTTTTTCAATTAGATAATTTACAAGATTAGTCGAAATCCCATAGAATGCCAGACGTTCACAGAAAAAAATGCCTGTAATAGTTTAAAAATTCATAATAGAATAAATTGATAAAACAGAGCAAAAAAAAAACAGATTTATCACCTAGAATGAAAGAACAAGCTTTCCAATTTCCACTTTTATTTTTCAAAACAGGTTTCCCATTAAAGTCCACTGAACCATCTCCTGCATAGATTCCACTGCCTTCGTTCTGAAATTATGATATTTTTCATAAAAAGAATTTTAAAAGAAAAATTGCAGAATAATAAAGAATATATAAGAACCTGTAGTAGAAGAGCATCTTCCAAGGAAGAACTCTCGTCCTCCCGATCAGACCCCATATTAATTGTTTATTAACATTTTCCTCTGTGGGTTCAATTTCAACCTTCTAAAGAAAGCTGAACAAGAACTTTGTGGTGGGAAATGATCATTAATGGCGATGACCATGACGTAAAGGCTTCCACGAATGGTAGGTTGAAAACCATTATGGCTCGGGTAGACCCAGTCTGATTAGGTTCCATTTTTTATAAAAATTCAGAGTACATTATAGGTTACGGTCCAGTTTAATAACAAATCAAACCAAATTGAAACATTCAAATCAAATTAAACTATACATAAACAGTTTAGTTGAACGGTTTAGACTGCGATATTTAATTTTATAGTCTAAATTTAATCTATAATACTAAAATTAAATTTTATAAATTAAAATTTAAACTAATTTAAATATTATAGTACTAAGTTTAAATTAAAAATATTACAATGTAAAATCTAAATTAAACAAAGTATTTCAATTCAAACTAAAAATTGTACACTAAACATCCCAAACCTAAAAAAATATATATATATTAAAATTTAAAACTGCCTATTAATAATAAAAAATATATATTAGTGATATATATTATTAATAATAATAAATATTATAAATATATATAATATTAAGTGCAGTTTAAATTGATTTGGTTAAAAAACTATTCAAATTGGAAACCAAACTATTAATGACGGTATTTTATAATAAATCAATCCAACTTCTACAAATTGAATCAAAAGCAACAGTTTTATTGGATTTTGCTCACCCCTGATGTCTGGCTTCCATATACTCAAAATTATAAAATAAAATATAAATATATATTCCAAACCCATTTCCAATGGTAAAAAGATTTGTTTAAGACATCTACCAAAAAAAAAAGATTTGTTTAAGACTAGTGGGCTGCATAGAGCTCAGAACTTCATATCATTAAACGATTCTTTAATTTGCTATAATTTTCTCTTCTTCTTTTTTTATTATATTTAATGGAGATATCAATTTACGATAATTGGCAATGATAATGTTTATTTTTGCTTGAAAAGCATGATGATATTTATTCGAGGGAATCCAGAAAAATTGCATGTCGTACTCTACAATTGGGAACATCTTCCAGTCAATATGACATTTCTTCCATTAAAATCCAACAAGACTTGAATAATTGTGGAAATTGAAGTATTTATTTACAAAAAGCACAAACCAGAGTAATAACAGTTATGGCTTCCACAACATGATGAGCCCCTGGAGAAGTATTACAAGCAAACTTCCATTTAGCTTATGCAGAAATTTAAGAAGCCTTCTTCCCTTTGTACCTTCCCGCGACGACTATGTATACCAGCATATTGAGGAAGCTCAATCCGGCTAAAAGCCAGAAAAAGTAATCAAGATGGCCTTCGTTCAAGTTATCCGGTATCCATCCAGTCTTCCCACCCTTCGTCGTTAAATAAGTTACGACGGTTAGGATGAATGAGCTTAGATAATTACCTAATGAAGTTGTCAGAAGAGATAATGCGCTGCATAAACTCCGCATGGCATCTGGAGATTGGTCGTAGAAGAACTCGAGCTGCCCAATGAACGTAAATATCTCAGCAGCACCCAACAGAAAGTATTGTGGTATTTGCCAGAGGATACTAAGTGGTACAGCTATGTCTTGGTCGACCAGACCAAATTCCCTGGCAATTCGCAGCCTGTTAATCTCCACCACAGCAGCTGCTGACATGCATAGAATCGAAAGGAAGAGCCCGATTCCCATTCGTTGCAGCTCTGAGAAGCCTCGTTCCTTGCCTGTGAATTTCCTTGCAATCGGGACAATTATCTTGTCATAGACAGGGACCCAGAAAATAACACTGATTACATCAAAAGTTGAGAGAGACGCTGGGGGAATAGTGAAAGAACCAATATTTGTGTCCATCATCGTCCCTTGTTCAACAAATAATGTGGACATTTGAGCATAAACAGCAGAAAAGATAATTCCAGTAGCCCAGATTGGAAACATGCGGATCAGAATCTTCAATTCCTCAACCTGAGTTACAGTGCAAATCCTCCATGGATTAGAGAAGTTCCCAGTACTAACCTCGGCTTCAGAAAGTATAGCAGCTTTATCAAGGCACCTGCAAAAAAAAATAAAGTTTCTTTGAGTTCGGAATTTTAGATGTTCATTAAAGGTCATGTACTAAATGAATCTACTTCAAGTATTTATTATTTTAAAGCTCATATATGGAACTCTAATAATTCTCTAAGAAAACTCATTATCATCGTTATATTTTAAAATAACCAAGATTAGAAGAAACGTACGTGAGTTCGTCACTGTGCTCCAATTTACGACTTCCTTCAATGGCTGAGCCTTTGTCCTGTGTTTCATATAGGAGACTACTGTCTTTAGGAACCTCCAGATTCCACTTATGAAATGATGCAACCAAAACTTGACACATTCTTGTAATAGGGCTTCCCCCAGGTTTCTGAAATCTATAGAGAGGTGTGCCCAAAAAGAAACTACCTATTGCAATGGCCATAACCAATGTAGGAATGCCAAATCCTAGACCCCACCCTGCATTGTCTTGAACCCACACCAGTACACTACCTGATATAAGAGCGCCGATGTTGATAGAAAAGTAAAACCAGTTGAAGAAAGACCCCTTCTTTTTCCTTTCCTGTGGATCGGTATCATCAAACTGATCTGCCCCAAAGGATGAAACGCATGGTTTAATACCACCAGTCCCCAAAGCAATCAGATAGAGGCCAATGAAGAATACTGCATACTGTGCTGGAGTAGCCGGCGGGCATACAGAACCCAAACATTCAGCAGGCTTCAATGCTGAAACTGATGCCGAGAGAGTCAAAGTACACATTCCCTACAAAAATAACAAATAAGATAATACAATTGATCCAATATTACTGAATAAGTATAAAATGTCTTCATTGTTGTTTTTTACAATATGCCTACTGACTAGTAACATGTTTGGTGGCCCACTTGCATAGATTTTGCTTCACTTAAATACAAATGGAATCCCTGAATGAAGTGAGACAATGTCCTACATACCAAGTGGTTATACTGGGAAAATGCCTAATTCAATACTGGACCTTAAAGCAAAGAGGTACCTCTTCCCCTACAATAAGAAGGATTTGTGCGCCACTTCCCCCAACACAAACAGAGACAGATAGGAAGAGAAAAGTTACAAGGAAAGGAAATCATATTACTAGATAAGTGGAACTAATAGCCTTTTTAAAGTAAACAATCTATTGATGAGGAAACCCAAAGTAATTCATTTTTTGATAAGAATCCAAAGTCATTCATGACAAAATGCTTTGTGATATTGCCTAGTCAAACATATAGATTGATCAAAAAGCCTATATGAAAATAAATTGTTCACTGTATAGGAGCCATGAGGCCACGTGAAAATGGAATTCTCATATGGATCAAAAGAATAAATGACAATGTCACATTGTACTCACAATGAAGTAAATTGTGGAGAAAACTGCAATTGTCCAATATCGTCCCCAGTAAGCATCTGCTAATATGGCTCCAATAAGGGGTGTAAGATAGCAAGTGCCTTGCCAAGTGGTAACATTTCTTGCAGCAGAAACATTTCCTTCATGCAGTTTTCTTGTAAGATAAGTAACAAGATTAGTGGCGATTCCATAGTAGGCCAGCCGTTCACAACATTCAGTACCTGTACTACGTATTACAACTGTTAAAAAAACACTCTTAACTCATTTCATAATGGAAGAAATATAATGAACAAAAGAACACCTAGAATGAAGGGGCATGCTCTCCAATTTCCAGTATTTTGCTTCAGAACAGGCCTCCCTTTAATGTCGACTGAGCCATCGCCTGAATAGATTTCACCCCCTTTGTTCTGAAGATTACATACAGAACATCATGTGGATCATACAACACAAGATTAAATCCTCACGAAAGAATTATTTTACAGCAGAGTAAGCAAAATTACAAAAGAGAAACATTCGCAGGAAAATAAAGTTTTCCTGTCGAGTTCCAAAATAAACTAGTTTACTCTCAAGAGTCTGAAAACAAATCTTCTTTCTAGCGGGAATCAGATATAACTTTATCCTCTATTAACTATGAAGAATATAGTCTCTCAGAAACACAAACAAATAAATAAAAATAAAAACATCTTAACTTGAACTCATAAATACCGAGGTTACAGTAGTAAGGAAGACATGGTTTTGAACAATACTTTGGTTTTGAATCTTCTAAGCTGAAAGAAACAATCTTATTTTGGCTTAGTTTATTATGAAGAGAATATTGGCATCAAGTTCAGATTTTGAAACCATCTAAAGGGGGTAAAGAAATCAAAAATAGCAACCAAAAAACCTTAGCTACCAAAAAACTTCACGCACGGCAGATAGAAAACGAAAGAGTACAATTAAAATTATCACAACTATGCAAATAAAAAAGTCAAACCCGGATTATCAATCCCTAAATATTATCATAAGGGCCAAAATTCAATCTGATTTTCATGGAAACCGTATATGGGTTCATAAGTTTGTCAATACAACACGCTCAAAATCCCTAAAAAGAAGCTACATTTTGAAATCAATTTTTAAACGAGCTAGCTAAACTAATACATAATAATGCTTCACACCCAATACATGCCTAAATAAAATCCTCCATTCTCATAAGAAGAACCCAGTTCTGTAAATCGGGAGAAAAAAAAAAAAAATCCAAACACATCAACAAATTCATTGAAGACCAAATTTAACAGAGAAAGATAATTAATGAAACCTGAAGAAGACCATCTTCCAAAAGCGATCTCTCATCCTCTTGAGAACCCATCTTTCTCTTTTCCTGTCTTGTCCTTCCTTCAACTCGAGGAATCCTAATAACGTATAAAAACGAGGCTTTGGAGATACTGGATAATTAAAGTTATTGGGCCAAGGAAAACAGTCAGAGGTGACGTAAAAAGAGATAAACAGAGATGGAGGTTACCCACTTTAGACCGTAACAGAAAAGTCAAGAACCGTATACATACCAAATTCATAGCTAGATTCTCAGTATCTAAAAACCTCTCGGGAAAGTAGATTCGGGCCATTTATGGGATCGTTTTGTTTTGTGCAGTATGTCGTTTTGATCAATCCAACACCTTGAATTGAATCAACCCCTTTGATTTTGCGGTAATGTTTTTATTTTGTTTGTTGTTAAGACAAAGATGTATGATTGGTTTAATTTTATTATTACATTGTAAATATAAAAAAATTTAAAAAAAAATTTAATGATTATGTTTATTAGAGCATCTTTAATGGCCATGTGGATTAAAATCTACATGGCACATAAAATATAAATTTTTGTTGCTTATGTGGCAAATGTCTATTTAATAGACAGTGAATATTTAAAAGTAGTCTCCAATGGTATCTATTTACAATAAAAGTAATAGANGTTCACAATAAAATTAATAAATTATGTGTAATTTTTTTAAAAATTATATCTATTTAAAATTCTAAAATAATTAAAAAAAGAATAAAAAAAGAGTTAATTGCTGAGTCACACTGTCTAACAGACTTTCTGAAAGTAGACAGTGTATTTGACAGTGTCTATTTTATTTTTTGCCACATCAGTTTAACAGAACTAATAGACAGAGTCATTTGAGAGTTTTTTTTTAAGTCTTTCTATATTTATGATGTGGCAATAAAATTAGAGCAATCCACAGTATTATTAGAGAGATGCTCTTAGT